>JAAMPI010000297.1:0-44492 GCA_013054445.1 Cudoniella acicularis
AAAAGTCACCTTTCTCCAGTTTTCCGAGCATACCGGCGATACCGCGCCGCCATGTCGACAAATAACCTTGTCAGTCTTGCCGCGGCAGTGCGTCAGGCGCTGGCGACCCCTCAGAGTCTCGTAGCCTCGTCTCCCGAGGAGCAAAAAGCACGGCTCGATTTGATTGATCTCGTTCCCGAGCTCAACGCGACCCTGATCGGTGATGTCGAACACCTTCGTGAACTGGCATGGTCGGTAGGTGCAGCTATGTCCCCTCGATCTATATCCAAGCTTAGCTGGTCTTTCTAGGCTATACACGTTCTTCCCGTTGCGGCTATTAATCGCTGGGGTCTGGCAAAACTTGTCCCTCTCGACAAGGATATTTCTTACCTAGAGCTGGCAAAGGAGACTGGTGTTTCAGAGTCTGTGCTTCGAAGAACCTTGCGCCATGCAATGACAGGTAGATTGTTCTGTGAGCGCGACGGAAAGGTTGCCCATTCGCCAACTTCCAGGTTGTTGGTCGAGAATGAGAATCTGGCGGCTTTCGTTGATCTCCATACCGAAAGTACGCTCAAAAGTATAGCACATACTATGGATGCGTTGCAGAAATGGCCGAACTCGTCAAATCCGAAAGAGACAGGCTATTCAATCGCTATTGGCAAGCCTGGTGAGACTTCACTATATGAAGACCTTGCCAAGGACCCTATCCGAACTGTCAATTTTGGACGTGCTATGCAATTCTTTAGCTCGGGTGAAGGATATGGGGTGGAAACTCTGGTCGATGGCTACCCGTGGGCCAAGCTTGGGAATGGAACTGTCGTGGATGTGAGTGACAATCTTCCTCGCGATCCCCATGGTATTAAGGAGAAAACTCTAGGTTGGTGGAGCAAACGGATTCGCCAGCGCGGCCATTTCAAGAGCATTTCCAAATCTGAAATTCATCGTACAAGACATCCGCATGGTCGAAGACACCAAGGTCGACTACCCGGGTACTAACATCGAATGGATGGTACATGATTATTTCACCCCTCAGCCTGTCGTGGGGGCAGATGTTTATCTGTACAGGTTTGTCTTTCATAATGTCTATGATGAAAAGGCCATCGATACTCTCAGAGCGGCGGTCCCAGCTTTGAAGCCAGGTGCCAAGATACTGATTAATGATGAGATTTTACCTGAACCTGGGAAGGTCAGGTGGAGGGATGAGAGAGCTATCAGGTATGCATTCCAATCAAGCTCGTGTTATGCATCATTTCACTCACACCTAAATAGAGCTCTAGATGCAATTGTAAGCTACACTGGTACGAATACTGATTCCTTGCTAAACATATATAGATGCTTGCCTGCATGAGTGGGCGTGAGAGAGTGGAGAGTGACTGGGAGGCATTGTTTAAGAAGGCGGATGAGCGGTACAAGTTTCTTGGTGCCACCCCAGTGCCAGGATCTCGGTTGTGGTTAATTGAGGCCGAATGGACTGGGTGAACAGACGAAACTAACGATAACTCTGACCATGCGAGAAAGAGCGATGGGAAGAAGAGTGAGGCCAAAAGAACTGAATGAAGTCATGAAGGTTCTACAGGAGACAGAAGGAAAGAAATATTTTTGGATGTTTTCATTGGCAAGACTAATTGCGAGGAAGATGAGAAGGAATTAATTGAGTCTGTGCAAATGGATTTCTTGATGAAGTTGTGGGCTGTTTTGAATTTGATAAGGGAGACGAAAGCTTCAACATTCGTATAATAATTGGGTCTACAAAGAACAATTTCATAAATTTCATTTATTGATATGGTCTCGAGCATTGCTCAACTGTGAGCAGCTGATAATACCTATTGTTACATGAACAGAACGAGATAAAGGGGAACAAGTGAGCTTTTCCTCGCAGAGCTGACCTAAAATAATTAGTCTGTGGCTAGAGAGCGTGCGTAATACCAACCCTTGGGAGAAGTGCTCTTTTCCAATAAAATAGTTCGGTGAGATGTATCCGGATGAAGATAAGTCTTTGCTACGTACCTTGAGAAGTAAATATTCCTTTTTTTGTTCCGTTGAGTTAAAAACATAGCATGGTAGGCTGGCAATATGAATAACCATGAAGTGAGCTGGAGGCCCGTGTCTGGATTGGGATGAGGTGTCGGAAATTCCAGGATTGCTGTTCAAAGTTAATCTGGTCGAGTTATTTCTAGTTGAGATGAGAATAAAAAAGATAAGACGATCAAATATAAGGGCTATGCATATTGCTCAAGGGATCCGAGCATAACGTCATCTTAATCGCGCTCGAGAATCAGGAGAACGCGACGTCGAAGAGAGACACTCAGACAACGCATAATCGTGATCAGTGACGTTTGCTCAACCCTGATTGGCAGAAGCCGGCGACCAAGTTTTTTGCCAACACCCAACGGTCCCCATGGTCCCCACTTGTCACACCACGCGTCATTTGATCGGTCGCCAAAATCCCCACCACAACCAAGCTTTCCTCTCATTCTACCATCCAATAAATATTCAAAATTTCTTCAAGGTCTGTCTCAGCCCTGTCATCAGAGTTGTTATTGCATGCCAAGCCACAACCTCCAAGCTTTACCCCGCCACTCGATGCGTCATTGCAAGCTGGTGAGCTGCGATACAGAGCTCTGATATAATAATAGAGGAAGCAGACCTTCCGTTTTTTTAGTCGTGGTGTGAATGATCGCATTCGTACTTAAATACAAAACTGCACCGCTCCCTTCAGCGCCTAACAACAACGCAACCTTCTGGAAGAAAAAAATAGCAAAACATGGTGGCCTTCGAAGCACTGGTGTTCCCGCTGCGCATTGCGCAAGCAATACTCGCGATCATCATCCTCAGCCTTATAGCCTACGGTTTGTCCCCTCCCTCCCTTCTCCTCCTGACCCATCACCAACTAATAATTTACTTCTAGTAATCAACTCCTGGAGCGCTCCATACTACTATTACTCCTGGTCTCCCTCGTCCGCGAACTTCCTCCTCTTCTGCAGCATCTGGACCATCCTTGTGCTCGTGTACCTCGTCGTCGCACCCTTACGTTTCCAGCAAGCAACCCATAAATTCGCGATTCTGGGCGTGGAATTCGTGGCCATGATATTTTGGTTTGCGGGTTTCATTGCTTATGCGGTATTTATTACGGGGTGTAGCGATGCCTGGGGAGTGTGTAGGGCCAGCGAAGCTGCCGTTACTTTTGGAGCTTTTGAGTGGTGAGTTTAGTTCCTTTGCGGCTTTGCCTTCTCGAACGATCGACTTAAAAAGGGATTTCGGTGTTTTAACTGTAATGAAGTAATGAAATACTTGCTAATAATTGATTGCGCAGGCTACTCTTCCTCTTCTCAACCTTCATGGCGGCGGCGCACTGCTGGAGAACAAGAAACACAAATACCACGAAACACGATCCTGCTATCGAGGTGCAAGCTGCCACCGTCTAATCGCACATTTGGAGCTTTGCATGGTTCGAAATCATGCAGTACAATTCACTTTTATCTTCGATTCTTCACTCTTGCTGTCGATACCCTTAGGCGAAGGTCTCTTTTACGCATATTGTAATGAGGTGATGCTCTACTGCTCAAGCCTGACTGGGAAACTTGTTCTTCTTGATGGATCATAATAATAATGAATGCTTGGCGGAACTGAAAGGGCGTTACTGTTCTTGCTCTGAAGCTGCCGCCTAGTTGCGCTTTGCAAATAGGCGATGGAAGGGGGGTGAGGTGCTACCGGTAGATTGTATGATACCCCTGGGTTTAAGCAATGCGACATTCTCTTTCAATTTCGAATTCACGATAGTAAAAATCCCATTACTTGAAGTTCTCACTATAAATTGATCCGCTTTTAATAGAATTCCAAAATCCGGTTCCCCTTTCCCCGAACCCAGAACCCACTAGCCAATCAGCGTTGAGAAATCTTCGTAACCCCTTTTTCGAACGACAAATTTCTGATCAAAGTTTATTGCAATTGGAATGAATGTATATAAACACCGAATGCATAAGCTGGTAGTTCACAATAATTGCGCGATATTACATTCATGTTTCAATTCGCAAATGCGAATTTTGGGGCCTTGGCGCTTCGTTTGGCGGAGAACGCTGCAAATATAGCGAGAGTTCCCTGTAAAAGGCACACCAACTACTATCCCCCCCTGGTTCAGATGTTATTTTGCCACTTTGGTTGCCACTTTGTCACTCCTTGAAGCACTCCACTTGTGATTCCACTATCTGCCTCTTCACCACCATAGCTGGTATATAGGGGCTATATATCATTAATTTTCCAGCTACTACAAACCGCGGAAAAGAAGGCAAAGAAGAGGCTGTCTTTTTAGTAAAGGATCCTATCGAAAGAATAAGGGTTATTTGCGTTTTAATTATACGATTACAGGGCAAAATGAATCATAAGAATAGCTTCAATTATGTCAGGATTGCCTTTGTAGTGACACTGGGGCAGTAATCAGATGCTATGGTGGAGAGATAAGTGGGGTGCTGGACGGTATTGCAATAGTGGCAAGAAAGTGGCAAAATAACATCTGAACCAGGGGGGGAATAGTACACTTGAGGCACTAAAAGCTCCTGTGATACACCCCAGTGCGTGCAAGGCGTGCTCTTCGCTTTTATTGCCCGCGATTGAATGACCCAAAAAAATATCAAGGCTTTAAGGCTCTTAGATAAAACATGGATATATTTTATCTTTTATATTTCTATTTTAGAGTGAGTGCATGCAGACGAAAAAATTCTACAGAGCTATATTTCGAAGTGTTTGAGGGCACGGTGCTAAGCGAAAAGGGGAGAACAGGGGCTAATCATCGCAACAATTCGTTATCAGCTCCTAAATTTCTAGTAATCAGACTTCACAACACTCCGGATTGATCGAAAAGGAGCTCATGCTAACTGCAGCCATACCAATGCTTTCTTCGCAATGTACGAAGCCAGCAGGTCCTGGGGCAGTATCAAGGACATATATCATCCACGACAGATTCTGGATTTATTTGCAAGGAATGATCTCTCGGGTGTTCTGGTCGAAAGATAAGTGTATTTTATCCCAGTTGGGTCGAGAGTGGAAATGAATGTCAGGCCTGCTAATAGATCATGTCCAGGTAGCCTTCTGACATCGGGCATCTGTGAAACTTTATTATTGTTATTGCAATGGCACCCTCGCGCACTTCACTTCCCGCAATGTGACAGTGGCACAAGTTCGATTGTCATGCGAGCTGCTGAAAACACTCAAAAGACGACGAAGGCTAGAGGAAGGTGGGGCAGATTCAGGTCGGGAGTAGATTGGCTTACAGGGGTAGAACGAATGTGTTGGTCTTTGCTTGGGACTGCTCAATTATTAGCTGTTAAACTGGGTATCTTTGATGAGCAGAATTCAATGGCAGCAGAGCCTCCTAGCCCTCGCTACGATGAAACCATGGAGCGTGCCCGTCGTCAACAATTGATTTAGGTGTTTAATCAGTGTTTTAAAGGAATAATTAGATTAATTAATTACTAATTAAATCAAATTAAATGTTACTGATTAGAATTTAATTAGCTATCTCTAAGCCCTACTTAATTTGATTTAAATGACTAATTAATTACAATTGAATTTGTTTATTAATTAAATTTATTATATATATAATCTATTATTCCTTAAATATTTATACAAAAAAGAAGCCATATATAAGTCTATAAACTTTTCTTAAAATAAATCCTTATATATTAACCTTTTCTAGCTATATAAATACCTCTAGAGAGTAGAGAAGAGAGAGGTTGATAGTTGTTTGAAATCATGAAGCATTCTCTTCGCGTTCTTTTCCAAAGAACCTTTTTTCAAGTAGGAGATCGATATTTGACTCCTATATCTCACTGAGATTATTTGGAGTCGAGCTCGCGAGCTATTAACTGACACTCATGCTTCAATTCTATGACCACTTTCCCCAACACCTACAAGACTAGACTCTTGAACAGGCAATATGTTTCACTGTATTAACCCCTTGTATAGTCTCCCCAAAAGAATTGCCATCCAGCGCCTTCTCAAATTTCGACGGCAATCACGCGGCCCATATCGATGCTGCAGGGTCTAAAACGAGACCATCTCGCATATATAAGAGAATGGACGTGTGACGATTATGTTTTGTAACTTTGTTGGCCGACCTCGAATTTTGCGTTTGTTCTGTACCGGAAGGATTATTAAATGGTACATGCCGGACTTTGAGCCTTGTATGAAAAGGATGGGAAAATTTCAGGTGGAAGATGGGAGAGTTATTATTTTATTGGATATTTGGCAGGTAGGTTTGAAATCAATAACCCTGATTCTAACTCATGTTGTCTCTACAGGTTCAGACATCGTGTGGCTACAGTGTTCCGGTATTCTCAGCAAGCTTCGCAGATGCTGATGGGTTATCGGCACAAGTGTTGAAAGTACCAACGACAAAGAGAAAGCAGTCTTAAAACCTGAATTCGACGACAGCCATACCCTTGAGCCGTGGATGCTAAATAAAGTTAAGAAGAGGTCACTTAACGCATATCAAATCCAATTCAACTCAAGGAGTCTTGGTGGGGTGCCAGGTCTTCGGGTTGCGCGGAAAATGGGAAAGAAAAACGTGTTGCTTGGAGACATACACTTTCGAATTACTCAAGCATTCGCTTTCCCGGATGCAATTTATGTTGATATTCTGATTGGCATCTTCCCGGGGTTCTTGTTGCAATATGTCACAATTCAATGCCGAAACTTTTATGTATTATAAATTTACAATAATTTCAAGCCTAAGCGGCCACACTACTCGTCTTGAATTTTTCTTATAGCAATTGGTGACACCTCAGAGAAGATACTATTCAATAGCTGCTTCTACCCCTTTGCATACCGTGGCGTGTTGTAATGGAACTGCGAATTTGTGTCCCGTTCACTATATTCTTAGTGAGTTGCTCCACATGATCTCTCACATCATCGAAGATTAAAAATACATTCTATAATAAATCTATTTTTCGAAAGCAACAAGTATAGAAAAATTACAAGAAAGCCACAATAAATAAAGCAAAGATCAGAAGTTTCAATGATAATCTGTCGGACGATAATCCCATCTACCAAGTAAATGACTCCTCCCAGAAGTCAATTTTCATGCCCGTTCCCATTTGTTGCCTTGCCGCATATCTAACATTTTCCGCTAAGTGGTTCGGGCCACAAACGCCAACACTCATTGCTCCAATCCTGGCCTGACTCTCTCTACCAACGATCTCATTAACGTCTGCCCGACCATAATGTACCTCTCCACCTGTCAGCAATACCGGTTCATTGACCTCTTTCCCTTCCTCATCCACCGGAGGCCCTCCCCTCGTCACATAAATCAAAATCTTAACTTCAATCCGTTGTCTTTCTCCGAAGATTCTAGTGCCAGCACTTGCGACGATCTCCTCCAACCACTCTCGACACCACTCCAGCATTTCAATATTTCTTATTGTCCAAACCAAGACTATTTTCCTCGTCGCCCCAAGTCCTGCATTTGAGGCGTCAACTAGATCTTTCAGTTGTGATAGCTGGTGTGTGATGCCTACTCCGCCTGCGAAGAGCAAAACTGAGCCATAACTGCGTAGACTCTCTACGCCTCCGTATGGGCCCTCGACGAAAGCTGTGAGAGTAAATTCCTTGGTTGGTTGTTGGGAAGCGAGTCGATGTAGGGATGCGGTCATACCCCCGCAAGCCTTGACAATGCAAGAAATTTGCGCGCCATTCTTCAGTGGTCGAGTTCGAAAGTCTGACTCGGCGCTCTTCAAAGTAGGGCTAGAACTTATGCTACCTGCAGACGGGATTGTGTATCCAGCTTCGTCCGAGCCAAAGGCCGAGCTGTACCAGGCAATACTAAAAGGATGAGACATGTGACCAGATACGGATGGTATGTAGGCGTATATGTGGCAGCCTGGAGAGTGTTTCCATGACTTGGATGTGTGAAAAGTAAGGCGGCAAGCATCTCCTTTCAAGGCCGTCACCTGTAATTTAGTCACACCTTGGCAGCTAATATTATACCAAAAGATGCGGAAAAGTCGAATCGCACGTTCCGAGAACCATAGAGCTATAAGATAGTATATAATAGGCCTTTGGGGCAAACTCTGGCTCTCAACATGAAGAAGGATAGCAACTAATGCAGCAACTGCGAGAAACTGGTGAAGGTGGAGAAACGTCTCGTAGAATGCATGTCGAATAATCGAAGGAGATTGGAAAAGAATTATTAGCATAGCAATGGACCCTGCGAGCCCGTACTTGAGGAACGGATCTGTGTTTAGGCGATCACCGAGACCCTGTAGTCCAAGTGCATCAAAGTTGTTGGTGCCCCAGATGAAGGTATGTGCGATCGCTTGGATAACTACAATTCGACCGATCCATCGGTGGAAGAGGTTGAAGGAGTCGAAACTGATTCCGAGAACAGTAATTAAGGGGTTATTTCGTGCTGCAAATAGAAACAGCGGTATCATGTTGATGACAGCCAAATGGCCGGTTCTGCCTCGTACTTCTGCGAGGAGGGCGGCCCGGGATTGGTTATGGTAATCAAGGAGGACACAGTATAGGACATTGGTGAGTGCGTAAAATATGAGGAACAGAGTATGGATTCTAGAAGGAGCAGCGCCAAGACTGAGAGTTTTCGTTGGTTTGAACTTGGTTCTCGAGATGAGAGGGGCTGTGAAGAGATGCTTTTGGAGCCTTGACCAAATCGAATCACTGCGTGCCCAGATCTGACCTTGTACTTCTGAATCCGCCGTCGTCAGAAGCCGTATTCGGCGGTATATGAGGTTAACGATGCGAATAAATAGTACCAGGAGACTGAAGAAAGCCAGTGAGGATAGTAAAGAGAATCTAGCAAACTTGTAAGACATTTCAGACTTATCGGGTAGAAAGGAGCTGAGGGCAAACCCAGTGACATCATTGATATGGAGATTGACTCCTGTAAGGCCTTTGGTGTATGGAAGGATATTAGCAGTGACCGGATTGCTTGTAGCATCTTGTCCATCCCGAGGACTATATTGGGGGCTTGGAGCCATGTTGTAAATTCGACAAGGAGGTAGAATAGGCTTCAAGTATTAAGAATGCCGCAATACTGGCAGCGAAGTTGTTCAGGAAGGACTTCCCAAAAAAAAAATATCGCGCTCCTGGAATATTTGCTGAGGACAAAAAATATATTATACAACCAATTCTGACTTGACAATCAAAGAGAGCTAAATGGATTTAATGGACTTACTGTGCCTCTGAAACATGTTCCGAACAGCTCGTACTTGCAGCTGCGGAGGCGCTCGGTTCGAATAATTATGAGCTGATGATAAATATGTTCGGTTTTAAACCCACAGAAATTTAAAATCTGCTGTCAGACACTGCCAATGGCCCTCACGGCGTGGCTGAAAGAATGACCGAGTTGGAAACAATACAGTCAGGGACCTTATCTTACAACCTATAAAACCCACGTATGACAACAAGGGTAGTAATATACGCCTATCAGCAGCGCTGTAGCTTCATGCACGAAAATTGTGGAAGGATTGAGCTACGTTATTATAAACGTAGAATAAGGCGTTGCCGGATATACTTGTACTCCTAATAATCTTCTCGGCCCTCCCGAAAAGTCGAGAGGCCTCCATTTAGTTAGAAACTGAAGGAATTTCCAAATGGCTAGGATCTATTTCGCACGAATCTAGAGAGAAGTTATTGATATTCTCTGATCCTAAGGTTTACGGGAGGTAGTTGAAATTTTCACAACACCAAAGGCAATATGAGCATATAGGAGAGCAATACACCAAGAGTCGTCTCTTACACGATGTGGAATCATCTTCTGACTTGAAAGCTCCGGTAGGCAGCCAGGTTACACCAAGATGCAAAACCTCATTTTTTTGGTCCACAGACGGGTCATGGAAGGTTCCCGTATTTTCAAGCTTAAAAGGCTGAGATGATACCAGGTTCTGTGGCACCCCAAAGCTGTACCTGTACGTTGTTTCTGGATCCGATCTCAGGTACGAATGGACCACTTGGGTTATCTGCCGTCCTCGCTTTCGGTCTATAAGTCCATGCTGCTGACGGCAGTCACTCGCTCTTCATGTCCTTGCAGCCGTGGGCCGTTCGTGTTAATCTGACTGTGTTCCGTTCAGACCTGTGTTTCAACCCAATTGGGTCAATTTTCAAAACTTCCTTAGGTCTACTTCATTCCCTTTAATCGCATTGATATTGTTGGTTCTCGGAAAGCTTCTATTCTTTAAATCGAGAAATAATTACCCCCGTGAAAACGAAAAGTATGTAACATTTATTTCGCTATTCTCCCCACGCCTTCTGGACTTGCTCTTTATCTTCGGGGCTATTAATGGCCTTAGGGGACTATTACAGAAGGTAACATATCAGTGGTTTCCTTACCTAAATCCCGTAAATGTGCGACTCAGCAAGAACACCGTGCTCTTGGTAGAAGCGCGCATGCTCACACACGTGGCCTTCATGTATGAGGCCAGAAATTCATTCGAGTAAGTTGCTCTAAGCGAGCGCGTTGAAGGCAGAAGGAGGTGCTCGCTTACGGTAGGCTTTACCGGGAATGTTTTATACTGTTCTACCTGCCCTAGAGATCAGGACGGGGGTAGCAATGACCCGATACGAACGACAATCCTTCCATTAAGGTTTAAATTGTTTCTAGCGATTCGGAAATGAATTCTTTCACCAAACGAGAAAAATTACGCGGCTAAAGGGGCACCCACTGTCACCTTCTCGTACTTCTTCTGTACTCCTTCCTTTTCCGGCACTTACAGCCCACGCAACCAAGAAGCCCCAATACCGGTAAGAAACGGCGCCTCGCTACCATTATTATGCCATCAGCACGTTTCCTTGACGCATCTAACGCGAGTCGGAACCGGAGAGATACGAAAAGACGAGACGCATTCCGACATCGTACGGTTCGTGCCGCGGAAACCACATGCTGCTCCAGAAGGAAAGTGGGATTTTCCCGTTCTGCCCTCCATTTTCTAGATTTGCCAGATCTGGAAGCAATTCTTCTTAAGCCTCGACTAATACTTTATCTTCTATTGACTCATCGTGGGTTCGAAGCCTCCCAGCTACCCCCTCCTGACGGAGCTCGCTTAAGCCCCTGACCGCCTTTCCCGACTCCCGAGCTATCGCGTGGAAACTCTGCGACAGGTACGAACATCTACCGAAATATTTACAGTATTGTGCAGGCACAGCTCCTTTCCCTCAGAACGACCACTACCTCCTGCTTTTTTGAATTTCTTGAATCCGTATTTTCCTAAAGATGGGCGCATCTGCCTAAACGGAGTATCTATCATTGGTTCGGCTATAAAGGGGCGCAGAGCGCCAAGAGATCCTGATCTCATACCACGTTGTGCCTTCATTTTGATGCTGACATATACGAGAGGTCCTCAGTTATGACAGAGGCCTTCCGGACATCCACGCTACCACTCAGCTGCTGCCTTGGTGCCGGAGCTTTCGGCTCTTCCCGGCGCTGCCTTTGTAAATCCGCAAACTAGATTTCGCCGCGCGTGGTGACTTCGAACAATCCTATTTTTATAGTTGTCACACATTCTGGGAAGTCATTGGTTTGTGTTGTTCGTATTGCCATGCATAGCTTTGGAATAGTCTCAGTTCGCTGAACTGACAATTAGGGCCTCAAAGAGGAGCCCACGTAGCAGGAATAGGAGCTTCGACTACTTACGTAAGTGAGGCTATCCTAAGGGCTGTTCGGTCCTTGAAAAGAGGCATCCTATAGAAGAGATCTAATTATGGAAGATCAGTACAGGTAAACGAAGTGAAAGGGAAAGTAGGTGAGCGATTTCAAGCGCGCTTCCAAGAAGTGTGGCGACAGTGAGGTCGATCGACGACGACGACGGAGTTGCTGATAGAAGATGCAGGAACCTTCGTGGGAGGAGCTAGCCTATATAGCCAAGCGAGATCCATTCCAGCCAACAAAACACCTCCATTTAAGAGCCCCGTCGTATGGAATCCGTACCTAGGTAATCAACCTGTAAATGAATGCGAACTCAACGTTGAATTCATGAATTCTTCGGGTTATAACAGAAATAAAAAGTAAAAGAATCAGAGTTCGAAATAAAAATGAAGCAAACTCAAAACTTTATTAGAGCAGGGCTATAGATATACAAACATTAACCAAAGAAAGAACTATGCTAAAAGCTCAAAATAAAAATAAAATCTACAACACGAACTCTCCAAACCATTGCGCCTTCTACTCGGCAACATCTCTCCTCCCTCTTCTCTGTGTAATCCTCCTCGCAAAGCCCATCGACCGTCTCATAAGTCTCTGGATGCCCTTCTTCGGGACCCCAGCCGCAGCTTCAGGTGTGCCATCCACCTCTCCAGCCCCCTCGGTCTCCATTTCTTGATCCCTTATTTTCTGCGCTGCCAACAACGCCAACTGCTCGATCATGATAGGGTGATCAACAAGATCTTCAACCCTTAGCTTATAGCCTTCCTGCTCTAGCAATGAAGCAACCTGTGCAAGTCCGATGATGTCCCCTCCAAGTTCATAGAAGGATGTATCCAGGTCGATCCCAGGAAATTGATTGTTTTTGTCCCAGAGGATCTGTCTCCAAGCTGCTGTGAGAAGGTCTGAGTAGAGCAAGAGCTCGTTTCGGCTGATAGCTTGAAGATTGCCGGATAGTTGCGTGTTAACTGGTGTCTCCTCCAGGTCTAAAGTCCTGCACTGGTAGGTTGATAGCTCATTTGATGATGGAAGCTTCGCTTTCGGATGTTTTGAGAAATCAACCGAGGTTTCACACAAAGCCTGAAACATTTCTGAGGCAAAAGACCGAGTAACGCCACTGTTCCAGGTAAAGGTCAAGCTGATCTCAATCTCGTCATTATCTTGAGGCGTTGATAACACTGTCAAATCTGCGAAGTCTTCTTGCGAGCCAACCGCACCCAGCGTGTATTCATTTTGGCCAACCTGAATTTTTGACTGTCGCTGAATGTTTTGATGCTGGCAAACGGTAGAAAAGTTCGCCCAGTCAGGCCAATTAGTGCAATGCTTAATGATTTCTCGGAATCCAAGAGACTCGTAAGGCATTGCGGCAACTTGTTGTGCTTGGATGCTGTGAAGTAGATCGAGGGCTGACCAGTTTTCTTCGAATCGGATTCGCACTGGAACAAGGTTGACACAGGGACCGACGATATTCTCCACTCCTAACACATCTGCATTTCGACCACTAATGACATTTCCAAACATAATATCCGATTGCGCAGACCATCGAGCTAAAACCAAGGACCAAGCTGCCTTAATAATAGTAGCCGGGGTGACATTTTCAGATGCGAGAGAGGTCATATGAACGATCCGCTTCAGGGTTGTAGGGGCTTCTGTTCCTCGACTGTAATTTGGCTTGCGTCGACGCACAACTTCAGTCATCGATGATCCCTCGAGGAAATCTTTCCAGTATACGTAATGGCGATCCGTTGTTTCTCGCACGGTATCACGTATATAGGTCGAAAATGGTGGGGATTCTGGAATTCCCTGACCTTTGTATCCACTTTGAAGAGCGGCAAGTATTGCTGGTAGACAGATACCATCGTACTGCGCGTGTGATATACGCATGATGATACGGTGAAGTGTACTTTTCTTCTGTTTGACGACAAAGAACTTCAAATATGGCTCTCCTGGACGTGGCCCATTCTCTCGATCATTCTTTTGTATCGTGAAGTTGAACTCAGCTGGATTGTCTACTTCATGCACCGACAAGCTTGGCTCAAGTTTTCGGAGCACAACTTGGAAGAAATGATTGCCGTATGGTACGAACACCGTCCTGAGAATATCGAAAGCTTCTACCACTCGTATAATCGCATTCTTAAGTCGCTGCAAATCTAACGTCCCCATCGCTTCTAGATAGAAATAGTTCAACATCCATTTCGACTCCATCAGAGTTCCTGTAATGGCTAGGGCTTGGAAATCAGTGACCGGGAAAACGTCTGTGATCCCACCACGGAAAGCGTTGACTTTCGGACAAATGTTCTCCTGTAAGAAGGCGTCCACGTTTACTGCTTCCACGAGTGAGTACCTTTGGTACAAAGCGTTTTGCTTTGCACGGATCCTTGACTCGCGAGCCTCAATTTCATCCTTCGTGTCGATAGCGGAAGGAGAAACCAGGCTCTCTTCGGCCATCCTAATGACTGCAGCCATATCAGCAAATGTTGGATGACGGAAGATGTTGGCAACTGTAAGCGCCAGGTCTTCGTCACGCGCCATGCCAACCATCTGCATCGCGATGATTGAATCCCCACCGAGCTGAAAGAAACTATCATCTTTCTTGATTGAGCCTTCGGAGATCTGGAGCAGCTCACTCCACACAGAAAGAAGCTTCTGTTCTATACGACCAAGTTGAATACGTGCCTGGGATGCAAGTGTACTTGTAGACCTTGCCTTGCGAGCCTGGGCGCCAGAGATTGGGGGAGTCAGCTGTGAGAAGTCTATCATTGGCTGGATAATCTCTCGAGTATCAAAATCCATCATGTGCTTGAATCGCTGAGGGTCATTGCTGAGCAGAGCACCCGACTTGAACAATTGGTCGATTGTCTCTCGAACGCAAGCCCCGATTACGTTTCGTAATTGGCTTTCTGATGCATAAATTTGAGGCTGTTCTGCGATGGTCTCGGTGATTTGATCTATTATATTGGGCGCCGTGACTGGTTCTTGTGGCCTGGTTAGGTCAAGCTCGTCTACCAGCTGGTGTGAACCATTGAGAAAGCTCTCCATAACTCTAGTGAGGAACTTCGACATATCATGTGCCTGATCTTCTGATATGGCGTCCGTCCAATACCTAATGATCGCATTCTCATCGCCCCGGACCGTCCTAATATTGAGAGTCGCCACGTACTATAGGGAAGAAAGTCAGCAAGCCTCGCTGAGAGGGAGGACAAACCAGAACTTACCTCGCTGGGGTCATGCGCAGCAACCGAATCAAAAGAAATCCAGCCCTTCTCCTTTCCATCCGATGGTCCATCGCCTTGAATTGAAACAGCGGTATTGAAGAGTGGTTTGCCACCTCCGAGGTCATGCTGTACTTGCGCGAGGGAACAATATTGATACTCCAGACTCTGGAGATAATCGTTTTGGATATTATGAAATAGCTCCTCAAGCGTTGAATCCTTCGTGAATCGTACTCGGCAAACTAGCATGTTGATGAAAGCCCCAATTGTGTCTTGAATTCCGTTCACTGGAACATCACGGCCTGATGTGAGATATCCAAAACATATGTCTTTGGATTTGGTGTATTGTCGGAGACAAAAGGCCCATGCCGTTTGCATTACATTCGCTAATGTTACCCTCAGGTCCGAACACATCGCTTGCAATGCTGCATATTGATCGAATGATACACCAACAAAACTAAGACTCCGTGTACTGGGAATCTGTTTGTCAGGTCTTGGGAAATGGCACGGGATTGTGCCTCGTAGGTAGCTTTTCCAAAACTGGATACCGGCACTGGCTGTTCGGCCCTTGATGTACGCGATGTAATCACTATATAAAGGTCCAGATTCAGAAGGGAATGAACCATGATACGCAGTTGCGAGGTCGTTCAACATAATATTCGCCGAAGACCCGTCGATGACTGCATGATTGACTTCCAGTTTGAGATACACTTTGCGTGTGGATGTCTGACATATGACAGCCTGGTGAGGTAGCCTAGGCTGCTTTGTATAGTTGGTGTCGAGGATGGACATAGTGCTGAGCTTTTCCAGAACCTCAACCTCCTCGGTCTCTATCAATAGCACCCCACTATCGACCTTCTTAACAACGATTTGGTTGAAGACATCCCCTTTGTAAACGCTATCGGCGAAAACAGTACGGAGTGCTCCATGTCGATCAACCACTTTCTGCCATGCCCGTGCTAATCTTGTCGGATTAATAGGCTCACCATCTCGTGCAGGAATAACTTTAAACACTGCATGAAAGTGGTAAAGACTAGGATTTCTGAGCTGACTGATCAACAAACCCTCCTGTAAAGGTGCACAAGGATAGATATCCTCGACATCGCTTGGAGAAATTCCCATTTGTGGCAAGGATCTCGTCAGAATCTTGTCCAGTCCGTCGTACGAAATGGGTAGCAAGGGGAAACTGCTGAGTGTGAAGGAAGTCTCTTCTCTCCTGTCCGCAAGACTCCGGACAATTTCTTCGAGGGTTTCCTTGCATTCCATTATCCACCTTCGTATCTCTTGTTGGCGATGCATACGACGATTGAAAAGAAACGAAAATTGGATCTTATCATGGACAACAGCTGCAGAAATCTCAAACAGGGCGAGTCTTATTGTTTTGGGACCCACGTCTGAAATAGCTTTGGACGTCTCCTCGTCATTTGGATAGCTCCACTGGCGTAACAGCGACTTGTCGTGCTCTAATTGCTGCATTTTCCCCAAATAGTTGAAGATGATTTCCATGGACAGGAGATGGTCTTGTTCTTTAGCGCCCACTGCTGTAGACTGCATTTGCTGCGCGAAATATGGGCGCCCATTATCTGGGATACCCCGATAAACATCCTTCATCCGGCGTACCGTTTCAATAGGGTCATCTTCTTTCATATTCACATCAACATGTAACGGCGCAATTGCCGTAAACCACCCTACCGTCCTCGAAATGTCGATTCGAGCATCCCAAGGCTCACGTCCATGACCCTCATTGAAGATAGCTGGCGTTTTCGATAGAAAAAACTCGGCTGAATGAGTGCGCAATAGCTGACAGGAAGAGCTCGACTGGCTGCGTCTGGAAAACCTTGTTACTTTGGTTTAGTGCTAATGTCGAGATGTCTCTTTCGGCAATGAAAGTTTCACAAATAACGTCTTCATAACAATTCTCACTATTTTCAATACCCCAGTAACCCGGGATGGTTGATGGAAAGTTGAATGGTAAAGTGCCGACTGTGTTGGAACTGGACATGAATTTTGAGGTGTTCTCTGCTTGCATTGCATTCCAGGCTTGGAATGAAAGTGGCAAGTCAGACTCAATAGTATCCTTCTCAAGAAGGCCTTCTAGGTCCTTGAGGATAATGCGCCAGGATACCATGTCAATGACTAGATGGTGAGCAGCGAGGAATAAAATGTGCGTGCCGTTCTGGATCCTGAATAGGTCGATAGCGAACAAGGGCCCCTGCCGAATGTCCAGGTATGATTGAGTCTCTGCTACCAGTGGTGGAATTTGACTTTGATCCGGCAAGTCGTGAACTCGGTAACGATATGATGAGGCAATATCTCGCGTCACTCGCTGTTTCCAATTTGCATATGAATCTTGACTGAAGCGCGCTCTTAGCATCGAGTGTTTCCTGACTATCCGTTGAATTGCCGACTCAAGAGCAGAAGCAGTGACGTGACGAGTGACCTCCAAGGAAAAGCTCTGGTTGAATCTTCCATCATTTTCGAAACTGTCAGGTCTTTGGGTCTGGAAGTATAGCTTTTGAATAGGAGACAGATCAAATATCGTATCGAATAATTCTTCCTGATGCTGGATGTCGCCCTCAAATTGGGCAATAGAGGCCAGTTGATGGATTGATTTTGATCTTAGAACTTGAGACAAGGTGAAGCTTATTTTCTCCTTGCGGCACATTGCCATTACCTGCATTGCCGTGATCGAATCTCCGCCAAGGCTCATGAACGATTGGTTTAACCTGACTCTGTGCACTGGGAGATTCAGGACTTGTGAGAAGATTGCTTGGAGAATTTGACAAGCCGGAGCAACTGGAAGTGAGTCGTCGTCCTCATCTTCACCTTTAATCATTCGTTCGTAGGTTTCATTGTCAATTTCGACTAGCCAGCGCTCCACACTTCTCCTATCCAATTTCCCAGATGGGAGTATTGGGACCGATTCAACCACAGGCCAGAAGGTTGGAACCATATAGGATGGGAGGATATCTGTCAGGCGATCTCTGACGGAGGCCACAATGCGTCGAGCATCTACCCCTCTTTGTCCGTGCTCAATAAGTTGGCATGCTCTCTGGGTCATCGCTGAAGAACCGGATTCCGCAAGTGATACCACAGCCACTAGACGCTTTCTGAAATGGCCTGACTTGGGTAAGGCGACAAGCGCGTGCTGCACTTTCGAATCTTTGCGCAGTGCAGACTCGACCTCTCCAAGTTCAATTCTTTGACCATGGAGTTTGACTTGATCGTCCTTTCTTCCAATGAAAATTAGGGACCCGTCTTCTGAATACCTGACGAGGTCTCCAGTCCTGTACATACAACCCAGAGGCGGCTTTCTCTGACTGCCGGCTAACGGCTGTTTTGATTGAAGGCCAAATGCATCCGCCCATAAAGGCCGACTGATAAACACCTCTTCTGTTTTGGCCTTGTTATTGATGTATCCTCGGGCGAGAAGGGGACCATCTAGCAATAGCTCCCCAACACATCCCACCGGAGTAAGCTGGCCGGGATCTTGAGGGTCGGTTATCCAGATATGTCCACTGGGGAGTGCTCGTCCAATATTCGAAGGGTCTTTTTGTCCGCTGACATTCGGGTTCGCAATAGCAATGACTGAGGCTTCGGTCGGCCCATACCCGTTAACCAAGGTCACCTTGGCCGCCCATTTCTGAATGTTTTCGATCAACATTGCCTCCCCACCGCACACGAGAACCTCTAAGGAGGGGACCGTAGTCGGATCCACCAAATTTGCTACCGATGGCGTCAAGAAAGCCCATGTAGCGTTGAGAATATTAATTGCTTCACCGACATTCCTGGTTCGCATGTCTTCCGAAGGTATGCATATGCACCCTCCACAGGTAAGTGTAGTCAATGTCTCCAATACGCTCACATCGAAAGTGAAAGACGCAAATTGCAAAACCCTTGAATCGGGCTTCATGAGCAGGGCTTTCCGCATGGCCGCAGAGCTGGTTGAGATGGCTTTATGCTCTACCAGAGTACCTTTTGGTCCTCCCGTGCTTCCAGACGTGAAAATCACGTAGGCCGCATCGGTCGTCGTAGCTCGATGCAACGATCTTGAGGGATGAACTGGTTGGGGCAGGCCGGCAATGACTTTCTCGTCCAATGCCAGAACAGTGTCCACTAAGCCTTTAAAGCGTCCATCATAACCGGGTGTGCAGGCAACAATTCTAGCATTCACGTCTGCAATCATCTCCCGGTAGCGTGTACTAGGTGCTGCTGGATCTAAGGGCACAAATGCCCCGCCAACCATCAGTGTTGCTAGCATTGTGACAATAACCCATACAGACTTATCCATGCAAATCGCGACAAAACGTCCACGACCAACGCCCTGAGTTTCAAAATATTGAGCTAAAGCAGATGAATAGTAGCGGAGCTCTGCATACGTCAACTCCCCGTCCCATGCACAGACGGCAAGAGAAGAAGGTTGGGCCAGAGCCAATGTTTCGAATTCCTCGTGAATGCAAGAGTCGACAACTTGGGGTGGGGTTGAGTTCCATTCCTGCACCAGTTCTCGGTCCTGTTGACTGAAAATTTCTATCTCGGCCAAACTCGCGCCTATTCCAATTCTGGGAATGTCGCTCAATTGTCTGAGGACAGCGTCCATTTGAAATAAAATGCGCTGCACTTGCCAAGTTGAAAGAAAGTTCTCGTCGTAATGAGCAATGATTTCGATATTTTGAGGATTTCCTCTGCATTCAAGGACAAGCGGGTATGTGAAGAAGTTTGCTGCTACTCCACTACCTTGTAGATCCCACATGCTGCTTTCCAATGCCTCCTCCGCAGTCTGTACCACCAGCAGATTTTGAAATTCGCACGCAATTTCAGTGTCAGAGTTAATAGCTTTGATTCGCTGTATTCCCGCGTGTTGAAAGGGAATAACATTGGTAGCATCTTTCTGGATGCCATTTAAAAATTGAATTGCAGAGACACTGCGATCGACTTGAATACGGGTGGGAACGGTCGTGAATGTAGGGCCGATAATCTCCGTAATATTCTGAACGGGAATGTCCCGACCAGCCAGTGTCTCACCAAAAACCACGTCGTTAGCGCCAGAGTAAGCGGCAACAATCATAGACCAGGCTGCCCGTATTATCGTTGGCACTGTGATGCCCATACTCGTGGTATTTTGAGATATTGGTGTGGAGTGTGTAAGCACCCGATTATTTAAGGTGTGGCCATCTGTGGTGTGCTGGGGTTGAGGGAAGTGAAGGGGCGATGCATTAAGGAGTCTTATTCTCCAGAACTCGTCCGATAATTTTTCATCGATACTTGTAGTATATTGAATGAATGAAGCGTAGGAACTCTTAAGAAGAGTTGACGGATTGTTCATGTATGCCATCTCCACACGTCTCAGAATCATAGGAAGACTCCATCCATCGTAAAGAGCGTGGTGAATCTCCCAAACGAAGTATCGATCAGTTAAGTTCTTTGTGGTAATAATCGTGTAACGTGTCAGACAACTCCCATTGCGCTCAGGAATAATAACTGGCGTGCAATCGATGTCATGCAGACTTGATGCTGAATGCCAGTCAATGGGCTGGTGTTGGAGAACAACCTGAAGGAAGGAAGATGACTGCATGTGGACAATTCGCGTTCGTAGAATGTCCACATCTTCAACGACTTCCTGCCATATGTTCTTAAAGTGCTCTATATCCAGGCGCTCTGGCAGTTTGAAAACATTCCTCGCAACATACGCGCCGGACTGCTTTAGAGAAAGTGTGATGAGGGCTTCCTGAAGAAGACTGCAAGGGTACGCATCAGAGATCATCCCCGGCTCCACTTGACACTGCGCTGAGAGTTCGCCTAAAGCATTTTCAACGGGCAGATCGTGGTTCAACATTGAAAATGGAACTAATTCCAGATGTAGTTCTTCTTGGATGGTCCCACAAATTGTTGCCATATCACACAACCTTGGGTTGCGAAAGATGTCCATAACAGATAATGAAATTCTCTCAGATCGGGCTGCTTCGACTAAGCGCATGGCTGTGATCGAGTCTCCCCCAAGGCGGAAGAAGTTGTCCTCGATGCCCACAGAGGCGTCAGGATTCGCAGTGCCAAGAACAGCCTCCCACAACAACTGGAGCTTCTTTTCCATTGGTCTTTGTGGTAGTAATGTAGCATTGATCTCAGCATTCGCCAATCGGTATGGACCACTCATCTCCTGTGGCATATTTTGGACAATGTTTCGCAGTCTAGCGCGGTCCATTTTTCCCGAGCTCATCCAGGGCATTTTCGACAAGGGAATGTAAAATGATGGGATCATGTATGTCGGCAAAACCGCTGCTAAGGAGTTGTCGAGACTCTTCGCAATCTTAGTGACGGAATCAGTCATCGTCAGAAGGATCTCATCAACTTCCAAGACACGATCGTCTTCATGGGTGTTGTTGTACTTATCGCCAGAAATGCAGTAGAAAGCAGCAAGCGCCTTGGTTGCTCTGCCACTCATAGGAGTGACTAATTCAACAGCGGACTGGAAATATTCTGGTAGAAATTTTTCAACGTTATGCTCGATCTCACCCAACTCGATACGCTGCCCATTAAGCTTGACTTGTGTATCCTTCCGAGAAACAAACGACAGAGTTCCATCAGGGTTATATCGAACAAGATCTCCAGTTCTGTATACTCGATCCCGAGGGACTATATCGCGTAGCCAGGGAGGATCGGAAATAAAAGTCTCCAATGTCTTCTCAGTATTGTTCAAATATCCACGAGCAACAGTTCGTCCTTCAATGACAAGTTCGCCAATACTTCCAATGGGCATGAGGTTTTGGCCGTTGCGATGATCGACAATCCATGCTCGCCCTCCAATAGCCAGTCCAATATTTGAGTGGTCTGAGTTAAGTTCAATTCCTTGCTCATTCACTTTCATGCTAGTGGTGGCGATCACTGAAGTCTCGCTAGGACCATATGCG
This sequence comes from Cudoniella acicularis, assembly GCA_013054445.1. NCBI lineage: Eukaryota > Fungi > Ascomycota > Leotiomycetes > Helotiales > Helotiaceae > Cudoniella > Cudoniella acicularis. The sequence goes on from JAAMPI010000297.1 coordinate 21,747, forward strand.
TTAATGAGACAGCAACTTCCTCTCCATTTGGCAATATGCCCGGGAGACATAGCTTCCCCTCCAGTGACCAGGACTTCTAAACTTGGTACACTTTTTGGCGACAAAGTGCTGGCCACAGACGGTGTCAAGAGTGTCCAAGTCACACCCATTCTCCTCATGGTTCCAGGTAGGTCGTTCAGACGATCATCCTCATTCGGTATGCAAACACATCCCCCCATAAGAAGAGTCGTTAAAATTTCCATAACTGAGGCATCGAAGGTGTGGGTAGCGAACTGAAACACCCTGGAGTTTGATCGCATACACATGGATTTGCTATGTGCCAATGCACCCGTGCTAAATGCTGCGTGCTCGATGATAGTAGCTTTCGGTCGACCAGTAGTACCAGAGGTGAAGATGAGATACGCCGCGTTATCTGGAGAAACTTGTGGAATGATTGATGTCTCTGAAGTGTCGCTTAAAACACCCACAGAGGACTCGTCGACAATAAAAATCTTCTTGGTCATACCGGTGATCTTATTCAATTGGCGTGGTGAGCAAAGTACAAGGTCTGCTTGAACGTCATCGATAAACTGTTGCAATCTACCTTGAGGGTGAGAATGATCGAGTGGTACAAATGCACCTCCTGCTTTAAGGACAGCAAGCATCGAGACAACATTCCATGCTGACTTCTCGAAACAAAGTGGTACGTATATCTCAGGCCCAACCCCAAGTTCCACCAGTTGGAGGGACAGCTTCTGGGATAACGCATCCAATTCAGTATAATTGAAATCTGCATCCCAGGAGCAGACAGCTGTTGCTGAGCCTCGAACCAGCTTGTTATCAGAAATTATTTCGTGTATGCACCTGTCGACCTTTTCAGGAAGTATGTTGTTCCAGTGCATGACTTGCTCTCGGCTTTGAGGACTGAACAGGCTGAAATTTCCGATAGTCTCGTCTAGATCGTGCCGAGAAATCATTGAGTTCAAGATGTGCTCGAAGGTATCAGCGATATTTTTCATTTGGGTCGGAGAGATGCTAGTCGTCCAATAACCAAAATGAATCTCCACGTCTGACTCAGAGGCTTCCACGTTGACTGTGAAATCATATTCGCTGGGGTCATTTATGTTAACAATATCAAATGAGAGCTGAGTAGCTGTCGGTAATACAACACTCGCTCGATTCTGGAATGTGAACGCCGTATTAAATAGCGATGTACTTGAAAACTGAAGCTCGTGCTGAATGTCGCCAAGAGAGCAGCTTTGATGGCTCAATCCGTTGATAAAATCTGTCTGGATTCTTTCAAGAGCTTTCCTAGTGGTGAAGGAGTCGCCGAGACTAACGCGGCATGTCAACATATTTATAAAGGCACCGACTGCTGAGTCTTGGATTCCCTGGATTGGGGCATCTCTGCCAGAAGTCAAATAGCCAAAGCAGACATCGTCAGACCCGGTATATGCCCTTAAAATCATGGCCCAGGTAAATTGAAAGATATTAGAGAGTGTAATACCATGTGTACTGCAAAACGTACGCAGCTGGGGAGCCTGTGCGAGTCGAAGGACAAAAGACCGTAGTTCCTTTGGCTGTGTGGCTCTGTCGCTTGAAAGGTTGAGGTGGCAAGGCTCAATGCCATCCAAATATGCTTTCCAGTAATTGATATCTTCGTCAACCGAGGCATTTTGTAGGTGGCGAACATAGCGGCTATATAACGGCCTGATATTGGGCAATTCTGGCTTGACCATTGGTGCTTCATCTGCTTGAAACGTACCACAATCTTTTGAGACTGCCAATTCGTACGCGACTCCTAGGTCCCTGAGCAATATTGGAATAGAGGTGCCGTCACATATCGCGTGGCTAATCTCTAGTTTGCAAAAGACCTGATTCCCTGCGGTTTTGCACAGGGTGAATCGATGAGGAGGCTGGCCGTCATCGAAATTTGGAGGCTTCTGTTCGTCCAGTGCATTTACGTCATTGCCCTCGATCCAAGAGATTCTTGCAATACAGTCTTTGAGAACTACTTGATCATTGAGTGAGGTCGAACACAACCCGTTGACGAAAACAGTCCTTAGCGTCGAATGCCGCCTGACAACTGCCTGCCAAGCCTCGACCAGATATCGTGGGTTCACTTGTCCTTTCTTCACAGTGGCCTCGAAAGCCATTGAGTAAGCGTAAAGCCCGGGGTCCTTCAATTGGGAAAGAAGCATTCCTTGTTGTGTAGGAGAGCAGGGATATACGTCTTCGATTCCCTCAAGGGACCTTATCCCAAGCTGTGGCAGTTTCTCAACCAACAGTTCAATTCCATTATATTTAAGTGGCATGAAAGGAAATTCGTGTAGTGTTCGTTCTGGTTTTTGTTGTACAAGCAGTTTTGCTGCCTCTTCAAGAGATCTTTTGCACTCCAAGACCCACCGACGGATCTTCGCTTGCCGACCCATGTGCTTACTATAAGAGAAAGAGAATTTGATGTTTCCGTGGGTGACAGCAGCGGAAATTTCAAATAATGCAAATCGCTGCACATCTGGGCCTATATCGAAAGGAGCACCTAGCGCGTTGTCGACAGACTGTAACAAGGAATCCATCCGCTCCAGCTGATTCAATTTTCCAAGGTAGTTGAATGTTGCTTCTATCGGCCAGTGTCGAGAGAAACGTTCCTGTCCCTCTTTTGTAAGGAAGCGATATGCAAAATAAGGTCTGCCCTTATCCGGTATCCGGCACCGTAAGTCTTTAACCCACCGGATCGTATTTATCAGGTTCGTCGGCCCCTCATGCCCCGAAGGTAAAGAGATAGGACAGAGGGTTGTGAACCACCCCACTGTCCTTGATAAATCAATCTTCGAATCCCAGGGCTCACGGCCATGACCTTCGTTGTAGATCGCAGGTGGAAGTCTATCGGTAAAGACATTATTAAATGCCTGGAGAACAGCGGCAAGAAAGATGTCGACAGGTTCTGTTTTCATTGATTCATTACACGCTCCGAGAAGCAGTAAAGAGGTCTCTGTATCAATCGTGAATTCATCCTCAATAGTTTCACCGTACTGGTTCTCCCTGTCGTTCATCGACCAATAGCTCAGGTCTCCCACGAGAACATCTGCCGGATGAAATAGGTTCTTGGACATAGATTGACAATTTTCCCGCTGGAAGCGTAACCAAGTTTGAAATGGCAGCGAACTTCTCACTTTTGAATTTGGGCTAGAAAGAAGATTCTCAAGGTCTTGTAGAATCACTCCCCAAGATACGACATCAACAACAAGGTGATGTGCCACCATCGATATAATCTGGGGTTGCTCGTCTCCAACATCAAGTAAGTCAATGACGAAAAGAGGTCCGTTTTGAACGTCTAGTTCTTTCTGCCTTTCGTGTATGAGGGCCGGTATTTCGCCCTTTGTAGCAGTCTTAGCCCGGACTTTGTATGACGCAGGTGCATCACGCGATATCCATTGGTGCCATATTCCCTGGTCATTTTTTTCCAAATCGCGCTCGCAGCATTGAGTGGGAGTCAACGATTGATTCGATCGCGAAATCCAACCTCTTGAGCGAGGTTTTCTTAGCCAAGCTTGCCATCACGCTTTGGTTGAAATGTGAGTAATTGTCTCCAACGCATTGGAAATATAATTGTTGTATCGGGGATAAATCGAAGGCTTCATCGATCGGCTCAGTCTCATGTAATATTTCCTCTGGAAGTGTGACCCGTAGGCTGAGCTCTAAGATTGATTTGCTTTGAAGGATGTCTTGCATAGTCACACCGAGACCCTCCGCTCTGCAGCTTGACATAACATGCATGGCAGAAATAGAGTCACCACCTAGGTGAAGAAATGAACGCCGGAGGCCGACCTTAAACGGTGGTAAATTGAGTGCTTTCCCCCAGATGTTACGAAGTTTGTGTTCGACTATGCTGCCCTTGGTATTCGCGTCCTGCGAGTCAGCGTCGGAGATTTGTTGATAGACTTCCCAATTCATATTCTCGATCCACTTCTCTACTTGTCTGCGGTCTAATTTACCCGATGGCAGCAATGGTATCGTTTGCAAGACCACCCAGATTGAAGGGATCATGTAAGCAGGAAGGTGATTAGATAGTCTGTCTCGAATTCTAGATACGTAGAATGAGCTCACTTCCCGGCCCACGACCTCGATTCCACTACTTGTGGAGTTTGATGCAGCCAATTCTTGCAATGACAAGACTGCAACTAGTCGATTCTTGCAGAACCCGAATTTTGGAATTATCGCTAGAGCATACTGAACGGAGGGATCCTTCAGATTATGCTCCACTTCACCTAACTCGAGTCGCTGCCCATGTAATTTTGCCTGGTTGTCTTGACGCCCGCAGAACACAAGTGTCCCATCTGAGGCATATCGGACAAGGTCTCCAGTCCTGTACATTCTCCGCTGCCCAAGGGAGTCTTCAGGACATTGGTATGCAGCCCAGGTTGGATTTTGAATAAATGCCTCGGCAGTTTTTGCGCTATTTTTAAGATAGCCTTGAGCAAGTATAGGTCCTTCGATTGTCAACTCTCCAACAGAGCCGATGGGCATCAGTCGATTAGGGTTCCGGGGATCTGTGACCCACGATCGACCACCAACGGCCCGTCCCATATTGTTATGGTCCGAAGAGGCTGAAATTTCATTGTTGACCGTAGCTACCACGGCACACTCACTCGGTCCATAGGCGTTGATGAGCTTTAGCTTTTCCGCCCACTTGGATACATGGCTCCGGGACATGGCTTCGCCACCCAGTACCAAGGTACAAAGTGTTGGGATAGCAGAAGGTTGAATAAGCTCAACAAAAGAAGGTGTCAATAGCGTCCAGCTCACATTCATCTTATTGATAACATCAGTAATGTTGTTCAATCGTGCCTCATCGCTAGGGATGCAGACGCAGCCGCCTAGAATCAACGTAGTAAAAACTTCAAGTATGCTAGCGTCGAAGGTGTAATTTGCGAATTGCAAAACTCTAGAGGAAGATTCTATCCTTAGAGCATGCCCATGCGCGATAGCTCCAGTGCAGAAAGCACTATGTTGCACAATTATTCCCCTACCGTTCTGTTAGTGAAAACTAATAAGGCGAATGGAGTATTGCATACTTCGGTCTTCCAGTTGTCCCAGAAGTAAATATAACATAAGCCGGGCTGTTGCTGTTTCCTGCTGGAATGCTCACAGTGACATCTGGTAGTCCACTAATCATCTGTCGGTCTATAGGAATGGCTTTCGGTACCAAACCGCTACACATTTCTTGAAACCGAGGCGAGCAAAGAATTATGGTAGCTTCCGTATCAGCGACAATACTGCTCAAACGTGAGGTTGGAGCCGCAGGGTCTAAGGGCACGAATGCTAATCCGGCCTTGAGAACTGCAAGCATTGTGACTATCGTGTAAGCCGACTTCTCGAAGCAGAGAGGAATGAGGTTTCCTTGGCCGCCCTCTATCAGGAGGAATTGAGCAAGTCTTGTTGAAATCGCGTCCAAAGCCGTGCAGGTGAATTTTGCATCCCAAGACTCCACAGCTATTGATTCTGGTGACTTCTTGGCCTGTTGCTGAACCATATCATGAATGCATTTATCGACGATACTCGTGCCCTCCTTGTTCCAGCTGCTAATCAGTGCTTCATCCTCGGGGTTCAGCATCTGAAGGTCGCCAAGCTTCTCGTCCATTCTCCCTCGAGAGCTGAAACAGTGAATAAAATGCTCAAATTGAGCCAAGAGTTGCCGAACCAGCCAGGTCGAAATGATCGTTTCATCGAAATGTGCGTCAATATTCACTCTGCCATCGCCCAGTTGACATGAGACAGTGAGGGGATATGAGTAGAAGTTCGTTCCAATAGTTCCACTGCTACGGAAATTCCAAAAGCCGCTTTCTGGTTCCGTGTTTTCATGATGGATAGCAAGCAAATTTTGAAAGGTACATGCTATCGCAGAATCATCGCTCAAATGCTTGATATGCTGAAGGCCAGCATATTGAAATGGTATAGCCTCCGCAGATTGCGTTTGCACATCTTGCAAGAACTTTCCAATTGTGACTTTTGGACTGATCTGTAGTCGTGTTGGAATAGTCGCAAGTGTCGGTCCTATCATATCTGCGATGTCGTCCACAGGGGCATCTCGTCCGGTCAACGTCTCGCCGAAAACGACGTCTTCAGCATTTCCGGAATAAACCGCAACAACCAAAGCCCATGCGGCTCGGATTGTTGAGGCTGGTGTGATATGTGTCGCCGCTTTCCTTGTAAATTTCGCTGTGCGGGACTCTATGCTCACGGCGTGAACCTGAAATGCGGGACTTGGAAGGGCTGGGAACGGGCTTGCAGATGTGTTCGAAAGTTTGAATCTCCAAAAGGAGTCAGATTTAGCTGAATCGATTTCGACAAGATACTTGATGAACCTAGGATAATAGGCCCGAAGGCTTGTGCTGACAGCCGTGAAATCAAAGTAGCACGCTTCAACTTTGTTCAGTAATAGAGGAATGCACCAACCATCGTAGAGAGCGTGATGGGCGGTCCACACAAAAAATGAATCCGCTCCATCTTGAACGATGGTGTATGTTGACAAAACTCCCCCGTTGTGAGAAGGTAACTGACGATCTTGATGGACAATGGTTTCAAGGTCTGTAGCTTCATTGAAGCAAATAGACTCTCGGACAACGACCTGAAGAAATCCTAACGCTTTTGTATAGACGATCCGTGTTTTGAGGATGACTTCACTTTCTACAACTTTGATCCAAGCCAAACAAAACCTGCTAATATCAATCTCAACGGGTAGTTTGTACACATTTTGTGCCACGTACGCCCCGGGATCTTTAGCAGAAAGCACAATGAGACCTTCTTGAATTGCAGTGCATGGATAGATATCCCAAACAGACCCGATGGCAACGCCACAGTGGGAGGCAACTTCACGTACAAGTTCACTCACATCCACGTTGGCAGGAAGTAGACTGAACGGCTCCGACACAAATGCGTCATGGTGAGCGGGGTTTGCGTAGGAGATTTTAGTAGCGTCCAATGCAAGATCTGATAATTTGGGCTTTTGGAAGACATCAGCGACGGTGAGCGAGATGCCTTTGAGTCGCGCAGCATTGATCAATTTCATGGCACCAATGGAGTCGCCACCAAGGCGGAAAAAATTATTTTCTGCACTCACTGCCTTGGATTGGAGTCCCAAGACTGTTTGCCACAACTCTGCTAGAGTCGTTTCCATGCGTGTTGACGGTGCTCGTCCAGAAGTTCCTGCGAGTCGGTACATAGCGACTTCTTCCTCGCCAAGGGACTGCCATGCTGTGCGAAGCCTTCGGCGGTCTAGCTTCCCCGAAGACGTGATGGGAAGAGCGGTGACAGGAACGTACACAGTTGGAACCATATAAGCTGGTAGTGCTTGTGAAAGGGCGGCCTGGAGACTTGTAACTACTTCCCTCCCCGTATCTGACAAAGGTACGAAGAAATTATCCACAGTGGCAGAAGGAATAGGAAGATCTTCGGATAAACAAAAGAAGACTGCTAAGGCCTTGGTAGGATGACGCGTAGCTTCCGCCGTGACCATCTCGACAGCTGACTGCACATCCATTAAGTAAGTTTGGACGTGATGCTCGATCTCTCCAACTTCAATCCTCTGCCCATTCAATTTCACCTGGGTGTCCTTGCGACCAAGGTATGTAATTGTACCATCCGAGTTATATCTTGCTAGGTCTCCAGTTTTATATACACGTCGACATCCACCTGTTGCCCACGCTGGATCCTCAATGAAGGACTTGGAGGTTTTCTCTGGGTCATTGAGGTAGCCCCTGGCAAGTATAGGACCTTCGATAGCCAATTCGCCGACGCAGCCAATTGGCATTAAACGATCATGGTCGTAGGGGCTGACAATCCAAGAGATGCCACCGATAGACTTGCCGATGTTGGTTGTCTCGGAAGACTTCCTCAAGTCCCCATTCCACGTAGAGTTGATGGAACATTCTGACGGGCCATAGCAGCAATGGAGGGACACCTCGTTGCTCCAGACTTCAATATTGTCTTTTGTAAGTGGCTCCCCACCGAGGGAAACATCCAAGACAGTCGGCACATCCGAAGGGTGAAGAAAACTGGCGACAGTCGGCGTTATGTCCATGAAGTTGACCCTCAGTCGATTGATTGCTCCAGCCAAGTCATTAAGTCGTTCATGCTCAGAAGGTACACAAACACAACCACCTCGCATGAGCGTAATAAATATCTCTGCAAGGGAATTATCGAAGGTATAAGCTGCAAATTGGAGCACCCTCGAAGTCGGGCCCCAATTATAGACCGTGCCAGTTGCATGCGCACTTGTTACAATAGCGCGGTGCTCGAGTACTACCCCCTTAGGCATCCCAGTGCTCCCTGAGGTGTAAATGACAAAGCAAGGATTCGTGGAAATAGCCGCTGCACAAGACTTATCACATTCTATGGCGCGTGAGTCCAAAAGAGCTTGGTTCACGGAGACGACATCAACAGCCATATCTTTGAACAGCTCGGCCCTTTCCAATGAAGTAAGAACAACCTTCGCATTGGTATCACAAAGGCGAAGTTCTAAAGCTTTTCTAGGATGCTTAGGATCAAGCGGAACAGCGGCGCCACCAGCTTTGAGCACAGCCAACATGGCAATGATTGTCCACCCAGATTTATCGAAGCAGATTGGAACGAGCATTTCGGGGCCGACATTCATTTGCGACAGGATTTGTGCCAATCTTGAGGCTTGTTGATCGAGTTCGGCATATGTAAAATTTACATCCCAGGCACAAATTGCTGAAGCATTGGGGTGCGCGAGTACTTGCTTCCCGACGACTTCATGTACACAATCGTCAATAACCTCTGGACAGTCGCTGTTCCAGCTCGAGATTGTCTCAAGATGGTGCTGATGGAGGGTTTCAAGCTCCCCAATCTTCCAATCGGAACAGGAAATGATGTTCTGAAGAGCTTTCACAAAGGTGGTGCCAATATTGACCGCCTGGCCATCCGATATGTAATCCGTCCAGTAGTCTAGATCCATGGCAACGCCATCATCTGTAGCCTCGATATTCACGGAAATATTGTATTCTGTTGGGTCGTAGGTCGGAAGCCGTTCGTGGAAAGTTACTGCCGAGATTTTGCCCTTGGACGGCATAGGAACTCGTCGATAGGAAAGGGCTGTGTTGAAGAGTGGAATCCCAGCGAGACGCAAAGAATGTTGAACTTCTGCTAACGAAGTAGATTGGTGTGGCAAGCTATCCATATAATCTTTTTGCACTTTATGAAGAACATCGGCTAATGTGCTCGAGGACTCCATTTTGACTCGGCAGACGAGCAAATTGATGAGTGGGCCAATAGTGTCCTCGATCCCCCTGATCGGCGCATCCCGGCCCGATACAAGGTAGCCAAAGCAGGTATCTTCAGAGCCGGTAAAAGCTCTCAGCGTGAGTGCCCAAGCAGTATGAAGCACATTTGAGAAGGTGACATTATGTGCGCTGCAATAGCTTTGTAGTTCACCAAATTGAGTGTCACTGCAACTCAATCTAAGTGATCGAAGGTCCTTTTCAGTAGGCCGACCGTCATTGAGAATTGGAAAGATAGATGGCTTTATGTTTGCCAAGTAGGCCATCCAAAATTCCACACTTGACCGAGGGGGTTGATTCCGGAGAAAAGCAATGTATTCGCTGTACCGAGGTCCTCTTCCGCGTAAAGTCCCCTCATAGGCGGCCGCAAGATCCCGGAAGATAATTGACATCGAAGATCCATCCATAATAGCATGGCTTATCTCCAATTTACAGAATATCTTTCCATTGGCTATTTTGCAAATGGTGAAGCGATGTGGAGGCTGGTTTCGGTCTCCATAATCTGCGGGGTACTTCTTGGCGAGAATTTGGAGCGCATATTCCTCGCTGCTGCAGTCCATCTCTACAACATCTGGAATGACTTCCTTGAGAACTACCTGGTCATAAAGGCCATCATCCATGCTGACGCTCTCGATGAAGACTGTCCGAAGACATGTGTGTCGATCTACAACCTGACGCCATGCCGCTAGCAAGCGTCCAGGTTCGCTTGGCAATTCTTCATGGGTTTGGAGCTCCGAGACGACTTGAACTGCATAGTATGCAGAGGACTTGGCCTGACTAATAAGCAACCCTTCCTGCATAGACGAACAGGGGTATGCTTCTTCAACGTCGTTGACACAAGAAAAATTCTTGATCTGTGAGAATCTCTCTTCAACTAATGCCCGGAGACCCTCATCGGTGAGCGAAAGTAGTGGGAAATCTCCGTGCGTTAGTTGAGGTTCCGTTCGAACAAGCTTCTCGGACAGTAATTCCAAAGATTTAGAGCACTTCGAGATCCAATTTCGAATCATTTTTTGGTGTTTCATGTGACGGTTAAAGGTGAACGAAAACCTCAGTCTGCCTTGAGCAATCACAGCAGATATCTCGAAGAATCCGAAGCGAGGGGTATTTATTCCCACGTCACTGGTAGTATCAGCACCACGAGTCTCTCCCGCCATGCTATCGACTGGCCGAAGAAGGGCGCCTTGACGCTCAAGTTGTTGGTACTGCCCAAGGTAGTTGAAGGTAATCTCGAGAGGCCAATGGTGGCCAAAGTGTTTCCTTCCTTCTTCAGTCAATAACCGACTTGCAAAGTACGGCCGACCATTGTCTGGGATCTTGCGACGAAGATCTTTAACGTGCCTGACAGCGTCTATAAGATCTGTCGCAGCGTGTCCAGAAATATAGATCGGATACATGGTTGTAAACCAGCCCACTGTTCTCGAAAGATCAACTGCTTCTCCCATTCTAGAGGATTCACGACCGTGACCTTCGTTGTACACTGCAGGCGCAGGACGACCATCGAATGTTTGAACGAATGAGCTTATTAGTGCAGCGACAAGTACATCGACGAGTTCTGTACGAAGAGCATTGTGGCATTTAGTCAAGATTGAGGTTGTAATTGCTTCATCTAGCTCAAAGCTGGCAAAAGCCACGTTGCCGTAAGTGTTTGGAATTTCTTCCATCCCCCAAAATGATAGGTCAGGAACTGGAAAATCATAGATTGGTAACACAATGTCGATGGCAGACATTTGAGAATCTTCTGCCTGCAGCTGGCACCATCTCTGGAATGAAAATGGTTTATTGGTAACAGGTGAGGCTGGGTTTTGTAGCAACTCTTCGAGGTCTTCGAGTATGACACGCCAAGAGACAAGATCTATAACAAGATGATGTCCAACCATGAACAAAAGCTGATCATTTCCAGGAATGTCAAAAAGATCAGCCGCGAAGACCGGACCATCAACAATGTTTAAGCAAGTCTGGCTATTTCTTATGGCTGGGATTGCATGCTTGGAATGCTCGATGTTGAATGTTCTCAGTCGGTAAGAGGTGGAAACTTCATTTGTGATAAGTTGCTGCCAACTACCTTCGGGCGGTGTTGCAGCAAAGCGAGCTCGCAACATTGAATGCCGCTGCACGATCATCTCAATTGCTTCTCTTAATTCTTTCTTGTGAATCTGTCTGGAGACTCGCAAATAGAAGCTCTGATTAAAATGGCCTTGTCCTTGGTTCGGGAGTTTGAAGTATAATTGCTGGATTGGTGACAGCTCGAAAGGAACTCCTATCTTTTCCTTGTAGGCCGATTGCTGAGCAAGAGCAGTTGTGCATTGTGCCAATTCAACAATAGGCTTCCGAAGAATATCTTGAACAGCGAGGCCAATTCCATTCTTCAAGCACTGGTTCCTAACAAGCATGGCTGAGATAGAGTCTCCACCCAAACTCAAAAATGATCCATCGGAACCTATTTGGTTAATGTGGAGATTAAGCACGTGGCTCCAGATGATTTTCAGTCTGCCTTCTATTTCTGTCTGTGGCATCGAGGTTTGACTTCCAGTGGGAGATGCTCCATCAACCACCCGACGATATAAGTCTTCCTCCATGTTCTCTATCCAATTCGTAACCTGCTTCCGGTCTAGCTTTCCCGATGGTAAAAGGGGGATTTTTTCCACAACGATGATCATAACCGGCACCATGTAAACAGGAAGCCAGGATGATAACCGGCTACGAATCATTTGCCGAGCACCAGCGAGACCATGCACAGGATTCAGAGTCGTAATTCCCAGGTCTTCAAATTGGGGTTCTTTTAACGAAATGACCGATATAAGCCGGCCTCGAGAGAAACCGGATTTGGGAAGAAGAACTAGCCCGTGCTTGATGGCTGAATCTGAAGCCAGATGGTACTCGATCTCCCCAATCTCAACTCGCTGGCCGTGAATTTTCACCTGGCTATCCTTACGCCCAACAAATTCCAGCGTACTATTCGAACAGAGGCGCACCAAATCGCCAGTCTTGTAGATTCTCCAGTCTTCCGAGATGTTCCAGTTTCGAAGCGTCCAAGGAGCTTTTAGGAGGAAAGATGCTGACGTCTTAGCGGGATCTTTAAAGTATCCTCTCGCCAAAGTAGGCCCTTGTATCAACAGCTCTCCGATACATCCCGGTGGGACGAGTTTGGTGTTGTCTTTGGTATCGGTCACCCACAAATGGACACCTGTGGCTTGTCCGATATTTGTTGGTGATGTCTCAAATGTAACGTGGGAGTTGACTACGGATGCTACCGCACATTCGCTTAGGCCGTACCCATTGATCAACTTGATGTGCGACCACTTCCTTATATGGGATTCGGACATTGCCTCGCCGGCCAGGACTAGAGTTGTTAATCCAGGGACGTCCTCAGAATCGATGAATTCGATAAACGACGGCGTAAGGACAGCCCAGTTAACTCGCAGCTCTCTGATGCAAAGAGTAATGTCATTTAGCCGCTGATCTTCTGAGGGGATACATATAACGCCGCCAAGTATTAAAGTAGTCATTATTTCTACCAGAGAGGCGTCAAAGACATGCGAGGCAAACTGGACGACACGTGACTCGGCACTCATCCCCATCGCTGGACCGTGGGCCTTTGCCCCCGAGCAGTATGAGCCATGCTCAATCATCGTTCCTTTCGGTTCACCCGTGGTTCCCGATGTCCAAATTAGATACGCGAGGTCTTTGCTGGAAACGGCTGGGAGTCGATCGTTGACGGAAAAAATAGGCAACTGATAAATCATGTCTTCGTCGACGGCGATGACTACATCCGCAACAGCGTCAAGCATCTTCGTGTATTGGCGGCTACAGATAATCAGCCCAGCTTCCACCCGAGCTATGAGACCTTGGAGCCGGGCGGCTGGGGCGGCTGGGTCAAGTGGGACAAATGCAGCGCCTGCTTTCATAACAGCAAGCATGGATACAACATTCCACGTGGATTTTTCGAAGCAGAGGGGAACAAAAGCACCCCGGCCAATGCCACGGGAAACCAGATAAAAGGCTAACCGATCCGAGAGCTGGTTGAGTAGCAAATAGGACATTGTTCCGTCTCCTGAGCATATCGCTTCCGTATCGGGTCGCTGTGACAAGTGGCCTCGAATAACGTCATGAATGCATCTTTTATCTTCGACTAGACTTTCGCCATTTAAGTGCAGTATCTGTTCCAGATCGTTCTCGCTCAGGTAATTTAAGTCATTGATGGAGGAGTGAGGATTCGTCAAGACCTGATCTAGCACAGTTTTGAACGTGCTTGCGACACTGGATGCCTGCTGGGCGGGCATCTGCGGGCCCCACCAATGCAGGAACATATCCATCTTCGTATCCGACACTTGGACCTCAAGGGAAATAGCAAACTGCTCTACCTGTCAGAACACTCGGGAAGGGGAAATTGTTGTTCCGAACGAACCTTATCTGGACCAACTTCATAATCCGTTTTCAAGGTTGTCGCCTCGGCTTTCCCACCTGGCGTTCCGGAATATCTATGAAGAGACACAAGGGTGTTACACTGGTCCATGACTGCAATTGATCTGTTGAACTCAAGCATGCCTGCGTTGCTCAAGAGGGTCTGTTCTATTGTCTGAGTGATGGATGTCAATCTGTCGAAGACCGTCCGGGTCATAGCCGGGCCAAGTAAGAGTTCCGAATTGCGCAACTCCCGGTACCAAAAACTCACATCATCTTGACCTGTATAGCATCGAAGGACGAGAGCCCAGGTGGCCCTCACTACAGATGAGAATGCAAGTGGATCTTGCAAGAGGATACCCTGAAGATCTGCCAGTTGCGTGAGCTCCACCTTGATCGTTGCCGATCCTTGTTCATTGTAAAATTTTCCACCTAATCGAGGGAAGAGGCATGGAATTTCAGGAATCGCAAATTCGGTTAAAGGAATTGAATTGTTCATAACTTCGTTCTTAAAATTGCTGGACATTTTCTCGATATCGTGTTCGTAATTTGAAACTATAGAAAGAAGAGTCAGAGGTTTTCTATGCTGTCCCAGATCGACAATTATCACTTACATTAAGAGAGGAGGCGTTGTTGCTTTCTGAGCCGTATGAATCTGGAATACAGAGGGGTCCGTACAGGTAGGTAGCTGGAGTAAGATTCGATTTCTTTGAACTGAAGTCGTTCCAACAATTGTGTGGGCTTGAGTTTTGGTGGTGAGTTGTTGATAGATTAACACACCCTTTAAGTCTCAAAATCATTAATCAACTCTAGAAGATCTCCTTCGCGTCCTGTGGGCATTCCTATTACCACATAAGACATTACCAATTGGCGCAATCGTACTAGCGCCAGCGATCTCCATTGAAAAGGGTCGTAGTATATCAGGATTACAAACTTCCTTGTGTGGCTATGAGCTGAGCTTGCCTCCCTACCTACAATCCCTTCCATGTCGATCTTTGGGAAATGGCCCTCATGCCGTTCTGGAAAGACACTTAAAAAGGGCAAAAATGTGGCAGGGCCACTCACTAGAGTGGATTGGAAAATGTTGATCATAGTGCTTTTTGGGAGAAGCTTTGGGGGCTTTGCAGTAATGTTACAGCTGGGTTAGAAGCCAAACAAGTCCAGATGGTCAAGAAGATGTCGCCATTGACTTCCAAATTAGCCCTTGTCTCGAGATACTGGAACTTCATCTGCTATAAAGGCCCTTTCCTCATTGGCGGTCATGGCCCAGGGTATGGAGCTTTGCCAGGAGGATTGCGGGGAGGCTTCAAGGGGGACGTTTCTCGTGGCCGACTCAGACTAGCGCCATGGCAAAGGAAACCAAATCGGGTGTACTATGCTGGTAATGGTGGTTTCAGCAAGTATAGATAATGACAATAAAAATATACTACACTACAGTAATTACTGTCCTGCTCCCGGGTGAAATAAGGCCAGCTTGTGTAACGCTGTGGAAAACTTGTCGTGTTGAATACAGTAGCCATGGGATTTCTAGCATCCAGGCCTCTTCATGGTGTCCGAGAACTTGGGTGGAACTGTCGCTCCTCGAGCCCCCGACTCTGGAATCCGACTATGATGTCAATGAAATGCTTGGGTTGGGACAGCAGGTGAGAAGGATACATGTTCTCAAATGTTGCCTTCGCCTTCGGCTCGCGCTGTTGAAGTCGTATGGGTGCGGTCTATGTCAGCTGATGGCGGCCCATTGCGTTGGAAATTTGTGGCTAAATTGCCTTGCTACACAGCTACAGTTGACGGCACCACCGAGCTGCAAGTCGAAACAATGTATTCAGGGCCAGCAGCCCGCTGCACAAGTCTGCGCGAGGAGAGGGGCCGCATCATGATCAACGATCGACAGCCACCAGAGCTGAGGTTAGCTGCGGCCAGGGTGAAAACTTCTGGTACTGCAACTCGGTGGCATGACATGACATGTCATGAAGATGGGCAATGCAGCCAAACAGCGTCCGATTGCGTGGAATTCGAATGCCGGATGTGGGAAAATAGGAAGAGGACGCGATGCAAAAGCAGATGCAGATGCAGATGCAGATGTTGATGCAGACGGGAAGAAGACCAGGAGCTCGAGGAACCCTCGAGCCCTGGATGTCAAAATTGCCTTTCGGCGTGGTGCGTGGCACAGACCACCTGCATCGACCTTCCATTCTCGACTCGGCCTCTCGACTTCACAAATACCACATCAACTCCCTCAACATCGTTACCTCCTCTGCGCCCCACCACCAGCACCACCAGCACAGCGACGCATGGCCATGGACGTAGCAATACACCCAGCAGGCTGCAGCGGCCCGTCTATCCCCTCGCATGCAATTTCGCCCTCTTATAGTATCATATACTATACGACTCCGTCTCTTCACGCTCCTAAACAACGGTGTCAACAAACACCAAGCTAAAACGTCGATCATCGCCAGCGCCAGGGCAGAAGTAAATCATACATGATATCTCGTTCTATTACCCATTGCCCAACGATCGACTCTTCTAAATCCTGACCCACGAGCTTCTTCTGCAAGCTCTTCTTCCTCCACTGGTGCTAGCAAGCTCTTGATCTCCTCGCCCCGTCGTGGGGCCCATCTTTGTGAAATCGACTGATATGTAGCTGTTTAGTCTTGGTTTAAACCAACCTTGAGGCAGAGGATAGGTTCACATCCCTCCCACAAGATGAGGCAAGGCCCATTATTGCCCCCACAACACACTTGACGGTCTGGGGCTCTTCTCCTCGCTACCCGGGATATCACATTCCCCAGGATATCTTCCAAACATCCTCAGTACCCAATGCAACTCTATGCGTATTTGCGTTTTTCAAGGTCGATGATGAAATTCAATCACACCTTGTTTTCATTTCTTTGATCTTCGAGCGCAGATCACAATCCTCCAGATTCCTCCTCTGCTGCTGATCGTTCCTCGCCCCAGTGGGAGTAGATGGCTGTGTGTCAATGAATGCTGGGGCCAGTGTACCCTTGCTCGACGCAGAGACCTTGAGAACTGTAGGAGAGAGGATGACAGTTCCCAAGCTAGGCCTTCCCCTCGCTGACTTTCCAGTCGGCCAGTAATAACTGGATTAGAAAAATGAAAGCAGCAAGCCAGACGTCCGCAGGCGTCCTCGCTTGGCATTAGCTCTGGTATAAAGCTTATACACGCAGTGCTACATTCTGAGGTCTTGTCTTTTTTTAATGAACTCACTGATTGCTCCCTAAAATCACCGCAAGTGCTTAGTGTATATGTTCAAGAATCTCATGGCGATGGCTTCCGCAACACCGCTATCCTGTTCTCAAGTCGATGATACATTTGGGCCGTATGCTGGAGCGTGCAGAGGGGGTTTCGACTTCACACTGTTCTTCGAAGAAACCATTCTGTCAATTCTACCAACTGCTTTGATACTCTTCGTGGCACCTTTCCGTCTTCATTGCCTCTACAGAAAAGATACCAAAGTTGTACAAAGCATTTTGTTGCCCTCAAAATTGGTCGGTTACTCTTAGCCTTCTCTATCTATAAATCCATGGGCTTCCTTTGCTAACCAATGGGTTCACTTACAGGTACTCTATACTATATATGAGATCATCGCACTATGTCTTGTGGTCAATTGGGCCAGCCCAAATATCGAAAAAACCCAGGCATCTTTCCCTTGTGCCATTATCACCCTCGTCGCCTACCTCATAATTCCGGTTATGTCTTATGGTGAACATACAAAAACAATCCGGCCGTCACTATTACTCAACGGGTATTTGTTGGTCTCGCTTCTTTGCGATGTCGTTCGTGCGAGAACTCTCTTGTTGCGAAACAATGACAAGACCTCTGGCGACTTTACAGCAGGTGTTGCATTGAAGTTTGTGATCTTG
The DNA here is from genome assembly GCA_013054445.1 of Cudoniella acicularis. NCBI lineage: Eukaryota > Fungi > Ascomycota > Leotiomycetes > Helotiales > Helotiaceae > Cudoniella > Cudoniella acicularis. Next base: position 39,310 of record JAAMPI010000297.1, read on the forward strand.
ATCCTTGAAGCTGTTGAGAAGCAACGCATTCTTAAACCCGAACACCGGATGAGTTCGCCCGAAGCCACAAGTGGTATTTACAGTCAAAGTTTTTTCTGGTGGTTAAATCCACTTTTCCGAAGGGGCTTCCGTCAAACATTCGCTATCGACTATCTATATCAGCTCGACAAACACTTACTCTCTGGTTACACTCATGGATTGCTGGACTCTTCGTGGATTAAGTCTCGCTCGGCATTCACAGATGTGCAATCACAGGGGGGCACCAACGAGGTCCTCCCATCGAGAGGCCCGAACACTCTTTTCTGGGCCACACTGCAGGCTTTGAAATGGCCCTTATCATATGCTGTTCTCCCTCGACTCTGTCTCACGGCATTCAATTTCTGCCAACCCTTCCTACTCAACAGTACAATAGATTTCTCCCAACATTCGGCTGGGCATGCATCAGTCAATACCGGCTACGGCTTAATTGGTGCCTATTTTTTGGTGTATATAGGTATTGCAGTATGGCTACTCTCTGAACAATTTCAAACTTCCATTGTCAGCGCTAATATTCTCGAGCCAGGTATCGACAGGTCAGTTTCAACACTTGACCTATCGGGTTGTCACGATGATCCGAGGTGGCCTCATATCTATGCTCTACCGCAAGGCAGGAGATCTCAGTCTCAATGGGACGGACCCAGCCTCATCAATGGTTCTAATGAGTGCTGATATCGAACGAATCACAACCGGGTGGCAAACGATACATGAACTTTGGGCGAATCTTCTCGAGGTTGCAATCGCAATATACCTCTTGAAAAGACAATTGGGAGCAGCATGTGCTGTCCCCATCGCTGTGGCAATTGGTAAATCCACTTTGCTAATTTATGAGCACATTATTAACGCGGGCGTGTTCTTAGTTTCGATGACGGGCTCTCTGGCCGTGACCAACCTCGTCATGTCTCGCCAAGCTATGTGGCTTAATGCTATAGAAAAGCGAATTTCTGCCACGACAACAATGCTCGGTTCAATGAAGGGAGTAAAAATGTGCGGTCTTACTGACACCATGTCGAAAACACTTCACGGCCTACGCATAGATGAATTAAGAATATCTCGAAAGTTCAGAAAGCTTTTAATCTGGAATATGGGGTTGGGTGGGTTATCGTCTCTTGCTCACTTGACAAGTGATCTCTCTAACGTCATATCTTAGCCTATATAACCCCAGTAGCAGCCCCGATCCTCACATTTGCTGTCTTTTCAGTCATGGCCCGTAATAGGAAATATGGAGCAACACTTGACACCGCTCGAATATTTACCTCATTGTCCCTCTTCACTCTTCTTGCAGATCCTCTTCAGTCGCTTGTCATGACGCTAGCCACCTTTATGGGCTCGGTTGGTTCTTTCCAACGTATCCAACAATTCCTAACGTTGGATTCTCGAGTCGATAGTCGGAAATTCAATACTGTACAAAGCTCTCAGCATCGCCATACTTATATGCAACAAGAGGAAATTTCTCCTATTGAACTCGCCGACGACAGCGATGGCGAGAAGTCTCTTGTCGCGACTTTACAAGACAATCCTCCATTGTCCGATCTTTACGCTTTCGCCGTTTACGACGGGTCCTTTGGATGGGACTCTAGTAAACGGCCTCTTCTCCACGATATCAACATGGCAGTTCCCCGCGGTAGCTTTACGATGATCGTTAGTCCTGTCGGATGTGGAAAGTCCACTTTACTCAAGGCTCTCCTCGGTGAAATTCCCCCCCTTGGCGGCTATGTGCAATGCTGCTCTCCGGAGATTTCTTTTTGCGACCAGACACCCTGGCATATGAACGGTACCATTCAACAGAGCATCATAGGCATCTCTAGTCTCGAACAAGCTTGGTACTCAATAGTAGTTCACGCGTGCGTATTAGATGAAGACTTTCGGCAACTCTCTTATGGCGACCAGACATCGATTGGCAGTCAAGGGATTTCGCTATCTGGCGGACAGAGCCGCCGTATAGTACGTATCATGGTTCATCCATTTCGAGTTTCGGGACTGACAAATTATAGGCATTGGCGAGGGCCGTATATGCCCGAAAGGACATTATTATACTTGACGACACATTCAGCGGCCTTGATTCTAACACAGAGAATCGTGTGTTCCATAACTTACTCGGGCCTACTGGAATACTGCGTAAGCAGCGAACCACTGCTCTGCTTGCTTCATCCTCGGGTAAGTAATTATGTCAATCCTTAAGGACGCCTACTTGCTGACATTTTCAAAGTAAAACGGCTTCCCTATACTGATCACATCGTCGTACTTAATGATGAGGGTCGGATTTCGGAACAGGGTACCTTCAAGAACCTCGTCAAAGAAGGCGGCTACATTTCCTCTTTCAATCTCCCGCCGCCAGCAGCTGAGCAGCACGCAGGATCTAGCAGCTCCAAACTCCATTCAGCTTCAATGTGTGATACCCAACCTAGGCAGGCACAGAATCCTGCAGAGGATAGTGCGAGTAGGCGGACCGGAGACTTTTCTGTTTATTTATATTACATAAAAGCCGTTGGTGTTTTCCCGACACTTCTCTTTGTCATCGCCATCTCTGCTTTTGTGTTTTGCTTTTCTTTTCCAAGTACGTCTGCTCTCACCTATACTGCTATTATTCGTATTGACCTTGATAGCAATCTGGGTCAAGTGGTGGGCGACAGCAAATTCCGAGGTGCCAAATCAGAGACTCGGCTATTATCTTGGGATTTATGGCCTCCTCGGAGCTGGGGCTCTGCTCTCGCTGGTAGTCAGCTGCTGGTGAGTTATCCAATCACCGCCTCTCAGTTTCTACTAATCATCCATGTTTCAGGCAATTGATTATCACCATGGTACCGAGGTCTGGCGAACGATTTCATTCGGCTCTATTGAGAACTGTCTTAAGGTAGGCACTGATTATCACGCTTCTCAAGTAATGAGCTGACTCTATAGCGCACCAATGTCTTTTTTCTCTTCGACAGACACTGGGATCACCGTCAATCGATTCAGTCAAGATTTGATGCTAATTGACATGGAACTCCCGGTCGCCGCACTAAACACATTTGCCAGTATGTGTGTCCAATCCCCATTTCTTTTACCAACCTCTTCTGAATTGTTTGAACCTTGAAGCTAATTTACTAGCCTTGATACTCTGTATTGCGCAGATGGTTCTTATTGGAGTTGCATCGGTCTATGCTGCTGTCGCAATCCCAGTTGTCTTGGCGTCGTTATATTTCATCCAAAAAATCTATCTTCGAACATCACGACAACTCAGGTTATTGGACCTTGAGGCTAAGTCCCCGCTGTATTCGCAGTTCATGGAATGCTTGAGCGGACTGGCTACAGTGCGGGCATTTGGATGGCGATGTGCTCTAGAAGAGAGGAACCGCGAAATGCTCGAACAATCACAGAAGCCTTTTTATCTACTGTTCGCGGTCCAGCGCTGGCTTACCCTTGTGTTAGATCTGATAGTGACTGCGGTAGCATTGATCCTTATAGTTCTGGTTGTCGAGCTCCGCGGAATCATCAGCCCAGGGTTTGTCGGCGTCGCAATGCTAAACGTCATTTTATTCAGCCAGAGTATTAAAATGTTGCTAACTTTCTGGACGAATCTTGAGACTCATATTGGTTCTATCGCAAGGGTGAAAACCTTCACAGAAACCACGATCGAGGAGGAACTTCCTCAAGAGAAACAGATGCCGCCTCCTTGTTGGCCAGCACATGGCGCAATTGAATTTAAGAATATGTGTGCAGAATACAAGTCAGTACGCAACAACCTCAGCTATGTGTGATTTACTAATGAGTATAATTTATCTCAGAGCGTCCGAACCTGTGCTGAAAAGTATATCGCTGTCAATTCAACCAGGACAAAAAATCGGCGTTTGTGGCCGGACAGGGAGGTATGTGGTGCCTGCTCGTCGCAGTCAACGGGGGCTAAACTAATTTTGCTATAGTGGAAAGACATCACTGGTTCTCAGTATATTCCGCATGATTGAGATGAGTGCTGGCACTGTTATCATTGATGATATCGACATATCCACCATCCCTCGCCAAGAAATCCGGTCCCGTCTAGTCGGAGTTCCACAGGACTCATACCTCCTTGCAGGTAGTGGACGTTTGAATGCTGACCCCCTAGGGCTGGCCACGGATGCAGAAGTGATTCAAGCCCTGAAATGTGTCCAATTATGGGGCAAGGTCAAGGAGAATGGGGGTCTCAGCGCAGACATTGATACGCTTTTCTTGTCGCATGGTCAAAAGCAGTTATTCTGCCTAGCAAGAGCTATGATTCGCCCCAGCAAAATCCTCATCCTAGACGAATCAACAAGCAGGTACAGTTCCTCTTGTGACATCCCATTAGGCGGAATTCATCATATCTGACGCGCTTTGCATTTTAGTGTCGATGCCAAAACAGACGAGTTGATGCAGCGTATCATACGAGAGAAATTCGCACAACACACAATTATCGCGATTGCGCATAAACTTGACACCATCCTTGACTTCGATATGATTGCCCTCCTAGACGAGGGCCGAGTTGTGGAGTTTGCGCCACCTTATGACTTGCTCGCGGATCCCGATTCGGCATTTAGCAAGCTTTATAGCTCTTCCTATACCAATTTCGTCTGTGACGGGTCATCCCACACTTTCTAATTGGCCTTTACTCTTGGAAGTACACCTATACTGGTGGTTGCATCATCGAACAGCACTCATACATTGGTTCTTGGTGGCTTTTTGTCTAGAAATCTCTGCCTCTGCCAAATTTCCTTCCATGCACATGATCTATATGTAACTATGCTGGACTTCAATCGTACATCGTTTTCTTTCCGAACTATCTACACATTTCTGAGGCTTATGCTTTTTTTTTCCTTTTCGAAATAAGATTGTCTTGGCCTTGTTTTCCAAAACCTGTGTTGATATTCAGTTACACATGTTCAAACCTAAAACAGAACAACTGCTAGCCAATTTCTCAATACAAATGAAAAATTGGAGTGTGCTTTTCCTTTTTCCCCACTTGAGTGAGAAATAAAACAGGCGTGTTATTCAAGTATTAATTTCTCAACTGTGTAACGACGAGACATGATCGCTGCCTTCCAGCCCTTTTACTACTTTTAAATCGAATTTAATATTATTAAAGAAAAAAGGTTGTAAACTTATATAACCATCTCCTTTATGATTTTATGTTCTGTCGTTTATACAAAAGC
>JAAMPI010000298.1:0-44453 GCA_013054445.1 Cudoniella acicularis
GGTAGGGGGTCGCGTACGCGATGGCCCAGTTGAGGAGCCAGTTGGTGGCGGTGGTCATGGAGAGGCACTTGGCGCGGACTTTGAGGGGGAAGATCTCGCCGGTTACAACCCAGGCGATGGGGCCCCAGGTTGCGGCGAAGAAGAAGATGTAGATGCAGACGAAAGCGATGGAGGCTTTTTGTGCGGCGTCGTTGAGCGAGTATGTTGTTCCGTCGATGGAGTTTTGGCCGGTGGTGGTGGTGCCGAGGACGGCGACTAGGAATTGGGAGATGCACATGCCGATGGCGCGACGAGGAGGAGGGGTCGTCGGCCGAATTTGTCGATGGCGTAGAGGCCGGGAATGGTGGAGCCAACGTTGACGGCGCTGGTGATCATGGAGATGGTGAAATTGTTCTTGATACCGGAATTTTGGAAGTATTGTGTGCCATAGTAGAAGATGAAGTTGATGCCGGTGAGTTGTTGGAGGGCTTGCAAGGCGCAGCCAGTTGCGAGTCGCTTTCTGACGCCGACCTTGAAGCAGTCAAGATACGAGGCTTTTCCAAGAGTGAGTTCATATTCATGGTTGGCAGTAATCTCCGCCAGTTCATCTTGGATAGCTTCATGGTCCTCGGGAAGTCGGCGGAGCTTGGCAAGGGAACGAGCTGCTTTCTCTGGTCGGCCGCGCTTGATGAGGTACCGGGGAGTCTCAGGCAGGATGAGCATACCAGCGATGAGGATCAATGCCCACGCAAATTGAACCGCGATAGGAATGCGGTACGAGCCACTGTTGTCACGATTATGGGTGGCATTGTTGACAATAGCCGCGAGGAGTAGCCCGACGGTAATAGCAAATTGGTAGCTTCCGACGATGACACCTCGAATCCATTTGGGTGAAGTCTCAGATTGGTAAAGTGGAACTATTAAAATACTTAGTCACCGTATGTTATGAATAGAGAGAAAATCGTACTCAGAGCTGAGATCAAACCGACACCAAAACCAGCAAAGAATCTACCTGCGACAAACATAGGAATGGCAGTTGATGCTGTTTGCAGGATGACGCCGAAGATGAAGACAAAGCAGGACGTGATCAGTGAGAATCGTCGACCAATGAAGTCAGCAATTGGAGCTGCTCCAAGTGCACCGAAGAAAGTACCAGCGGAAAGAATTGAGACGATTTCAGATTGCTGGGAGGCAGTGATAGCGGGCTCGCCGTTGATGGTGTAACCAGTTGAGAATTGATTGCGCCAGTAGGGCATAGCAAGAATGCCGTTTATAGTTCCTGTGTCATACCCAAAGAGGACACCTCCGAATGCAACGAACATGCCAATGACAATCTGAATGGAAGTTAGTATCGAGCAATAACAAGTGTACATGGAACTTCAAGACTTACTGCAGGCCATGATCTACCTGGAACGCCCGAGGGCTTCTTCAAAGCGAGACCCATCTTGTGTAACTCTTTGTAATGTCCAATAACCACCCTCGAATGTATGAGGGAGGATGGAGGATGGAATGCTCAATGAAACGGGAGAGAAGAAGTCCTTATAAACCCTGTAGTAGAACTGGGTGGCCTTTCACCTCGAGCTAGAACATCTTGACAGGCTGGGAGGGGGGCCAAGACCCAGAAAGTTTTGGAGCTTCCCCATGGAGGCTTCATTCTCACCGGAGTAAAGATCGCCATAATTGAGTTTCAACGATTGGAGACACCTGATCTCGAATCCCATGTGCGAAAGCCCCGATGGGAAGGACGTTGTGCACAACCATGGGGAGGTCCTTGTTAGATCCATGACCGGCACACCCGAAGCTGGGGTGAAATCAACCAATAGACATGGGCCGGCATTTTCGCACTTGCAGCGACGCTCTCCTCCCCCGCAAAACTTAATCTAAAATCAAGAAGTTGAGAGGATATGGGCGCGATCTCCAATCAACGGCTGTTTCATGCTACTAGAGATGCAGCTTGCAGAGGACGGTTGGGGTCGCCTAAATCGGGCCTTTTTGCACACCTCGAAGCTAGTGAAGCACGGGTCGGAAGGTTTTGCTCAAGGGTTTTGCGACAGTTAAAGCGACCTCAGTCGAGGCTTGTAGTTGGGAAATTGTTGGGGCAAGCCCGACAGATTGAGCCCAATTCCCCATGGGAAGCTTGCGATTCGACGGCTTGATGAGGTGAAACAACTTGGGCGTCCCGCTGAACGGTTCTTCGGTTTTTCGGTTTTTGACGGTAGGCGCAGAAGGAAACTGGAGAAAGCACGTGATACTCGAATGACAGTTTTGACAGTTGATGGAGAGGGTTTAATTCCCTGGCATTTGACGCTGACATCAGCATTTACTGCATTTCCCCTCTTTAGAAGAGTTTAGCGGCCGAGCCTAGATCTCGTGGCATGCAATCCGCGATCTCCAAGGCAAGCGCTTGCGGTCTAGTTGAGGCTAGACAACATAGGAGTACCTATAGGTAAGATCTAAATCGGCTAGCTGAACTACTAGACACCACCCGCCGCGAGACCGGAGGCTTCTAGCTCTGGGTAGCTTTGAAATCTATGTTGTGTTCAACGTGCGAACAGAGCCTCGGGCGTGACTTGGAAGCCATTGCACTCGCGATCGTGCCGGACCGAAGACTCATGAAGCTGATACGAGACGGATCTGCTGTAGTTCTGAAATGCTGTTACCCTACATAGTTCTGGAACCTGATATGGAGACCCAAGAACATCAATAATGGATGGACAAGCAATTATTGAAAGAGGATCGCAGACCTGCTGTGCTTTGGCCTAGTCTGAACATAGAGACTAAGGGAAAAGGTTGAAAGGAAAGCAGAATTATTTTTTGTTAATAACTTGCTATCTGCGTTCTCCTAACGAGGTATGTATTCTGATTTCTTCGTTTGTCTACTTGAATAGATAGTCTTCCAATCGACATTTAGGTCTATATCCGGCGAGACCCACACCAAGTTCCCCGTCTAAGATGTTGACCTATTGAGAGGCCAATTTCGAAGCTCGAGTTTGCAACAACGATAAGGCAACAACATTTAACCTCCGATGCTCTAACATATGAAACAAAAAAACGAACGACAAAGAAATGGCCTTCGCACCAGGAAGGTAAGAGGAAGATGCCGTTACGGAATTAGGTATTTAGTATTATGTTTTTAGTAGGCTCTCCTTATATAGAACAGACAGTATATATGGAATATTATATAGGAATTCCAATATAATTGCCTACTTATAAAAAAAGTGTGTATCTAGTTCATCATTTGTACTATACGAGGAGTATATGAACTCCATGCAACAGGCCGCGTCCAAAAATCTGTTCTACATCACAGGCAAAAACTCTACCTACTTGTATGTAGGCTAATGAATTTGTATAGACGATCTGTATTCTTTCCTTGTCGCTTCCTCCGAATGTCGCAATGAGAAATTCCCAGATCTACTGCCCCCATGGACATGAACCCAAACCCATAAAATCTATCCATTCCCTGAAACCTTGCCTCGCATTTTTCACTGAAGTTTATCTTCCAATTTCTCGAGCTTTTCCTTAATCTCTTCCCTTTTAGTTATTCCTGACCCCTCCTTGCCACAGATCAATTGCTCCTGAACCGAGGATGTGTCGTAAAGATAGGTATTCAACATTGGCGATTCCCTTGCTGGGTCCGAACTATTTTTACTGCTAAATGATCTGTTAAAACGGGATTTTATTAGGGAAGAAGTGAGGACAGAGAAAGTATTTACTTTTTCGTCTTTCCATTTTCAGGGCTGTTGTTGCCAGTCGAACGCGGAAGCATTGCGCGATTTGAGAATTGAACTCGTGAGGGCTTTGCAGGCGAAAACAACTTGTGCTTCAATGTGAAAGAAGGCTTAATGATACACTTTGGGGTATTCTATGAATTTACTATACCCTTTGCACCTTCTTATAGCCCCTGAAAGTTTCCAAATCCGCAATGCATCTTCAACCTCTGCCATTTCCAACTACCCCGAGTTTCCCCAGCGATCCAACTCAACACAGTGAGGGCATATCCAGATATTTAGGAGTCCGGTTGTGGTGTTTTGCGCAAAATGCGTCCAATCATGAGTTTTATAGCCAATCAAATCATAGGATTGGAAGTAAGGCTTCGGGGAAGTTATGCGCGACCTGCGAGTTACTGGCGCACTGTATGCATGGCCTTGCCAGGCGAGATCCGTCTTCTATGGTAGCCTCGAAAATTTCAAATATTCATCAACACAAAATATTCCCCAGCACCTCTTTGTCAGGTTTATCTCACGCCACGCGCCCTTCCACATCCCATCTGAGAATACGGCTCCCGTCACCACTGGGAAAGAACAGTCAAAGCAATCCAATATCCGACGAGAATTTCTTCCGCAAAATTCAAGGCTGAAAAGGGAGGAACGCGTGGCTTTGGTTCGTAACCGTTCGTTTGGTTCAGGTTGTGGCAACGAATCCCTCTCATCCAAGGGAGAATAGTGACTTACAAGTAACCTAGTATCTAAACGATATCGGAAAATAAATTGCTTGAATAGCATGGTTCTCTACTTTAACTACTCCTAGAGCTCTCACTAGCATAATTGTACACAAAATGTTTTCTTCCAAATATATTCCTATTCACCCCGATTCTCGATCGAGTGACTTTTCGACAACGGGAGGCCCTGAATTAAGCTTGGCTAGTGCGAATAAAGAATATGGTGATGAAAATTCAACTTCCCAGCAGAAGTACCCCTGCTAATTCCCTAGAACAGTGGAGCCATGCCCCGACCCATTTCAAAACTCTGGATCGTTGCAGAACATAAGTATATTAGAATATCCACCGAACAGTCCGAACTACTATACAGAGTACCATGATCACCAGCAGAGCTATCGGCCTCCTTCGAATCGAGTAACTCCTAAGGATCTAAATTGGGACGCAAATCTAAAATTTCTTAATTTCTATAAGTTTCTTGTACCAAAGTTGAAAGAACCTTACCTTGAATTACACGAAGAACTTCATGAGACTTTTTTTTACCCCACGTATAGTTTATCTTGATAGAGAGGAGTAAGCTCACTGGCTAAATCTGACTTATTACTCCTTGTATGAATATACTAATAATTATATAGAACAACCAATAAAAGGCACTACCCTTGCCAATTCCCTGGAACCAGTTGCTGGAGGTCTACTACCCGCCCTATCTTTAGCCGCTCAGCGGATCTCGAACGTCATTATAGACAGATACACGCCTCTGGAGACCAAGGAGGGACCTACCGGTGTGACTACCGCAACTGCACCCGCTCTAACGAACCTTTCACACGCAAAGATCACTTTAGGGATCACCTTAGGGAATACCACAAGGAAGATATTGGATACTGTAAGGGTGAGAAAACTGCTAAAGATAAGGCAAAGTGGGCTATTAAGCAGAGTTCTTGGGAAAAGGAAAGAAGGATTAGCGAGAAGTGGTTCAGGTGTGCTAAGTGTTTAGGAAAGGTAGTCGTTGGCGTCGATGGGTGGCAATGCCCTGGCTGTAAGCGAGACTGCGAAGCTCATCGCCGGGAAGCAAGGAAAATCAAAGCTGAGTATGAGGATGGTAGGATAGCTCAACCTGGCTTCGAGGCCCCATGTTCGGTCTGCGATGGCAGCACTTGGATTGAGAATCCTATGGGAGGCTGGGAAGTTTGCCCTCGTTGCCAGGTTGAGCAGACAGCAGCGAGTTCAGCGACGACAACGCAATATTCGACGACACAATATGCGACTGGCGGATTGGGCAGAAAATCTAGCCTAGGAGACGACTTTATGCTTGGGAGCAAAAACCCGTCAACCAAAGATAACTCATTGACGAGATACGAGTCTCCAAGCGAATCTTTACGCACCTTCCCAGACAAAGCTAATAATAATAATTACTCCCACAGTGACCTCCCGAGCAGTTTCGATTATCTTCGCCTTCAAGACGAGAGAATTTGCAATGAGGGTCAAATGATGCAGAATCTGGATACCATCAAGCAAGCCGCGGTTCATCGGGTGATGGCGGAATTTTGGCTCATATTTGATCAAGATTGGTCCTCAAGCCAATCTCAACGTGGGGGAAGTCCCTCTGAGAGTTCTGGATGGTCTAACAGTTCATTGGCGAGCACGAATACTGAGAAATTGAGTGCCCATGGAACAAAAAGAAAACGAAGTGATGACGAAGACGGACCAGAGGAACCCGATGACAATAGCCGAGGAATCGTTGGCAAAAGCCCACTATCGGAAAAAGATATTGAACGCCCCAACGAGTTCGCTTGCCCGTTTCGAAAACATGACCCATCTATGTATAATATATTTTCCTACCGTGGTTGCACAGTTTCGAGTTGGAAAGCCATTGCTAGGTTAAAGTACAAGTCGCTCTCTCCAGATACATGTATCAACATTTTAACAAGCCTTAGGGAGCATCTTTACAGATGTCATCGAGCACCCGTTCACTGTAAAAGGTGTTGGCTGACTTTCAAGAACCAAGAACAATTTGACGCGCACATGGTCGTCGATCTCGCAAAAATGTGCCAGACAAAGCCTGGGAAGTCTCCCGACGGTATTACCCCCGAAACCGAAAGGAAATTGCGCAGCAGGAAGAAGCCAAAACCTAACTTGAATGACGAGGACAAGTGGAAGGAAGTGTATAGAATACTCTTTCCGGATGAAGAGGTCCCGTCCCCTTGTGAGTATTTGCCTACCTATTGTTTTCCTCTAGTGTAAATATCATCTGGATTAATTGATTACAGACTTTGATTTCGCACAAGATGAGGCAGCCCGATCGCCAGGTTCTCAAGATTTGGTAAACTATGAGGAGTTCATTCGTCGAGAGCTACCTCCGATGGTTCAAGCTAATATTGAAGAGGTTTTTCGTCGGGAGATGCATCCTGTGGAAGCCTCGCTGATTGCGAACCTTGTTGATACCATTCAAGAATGCCGGGGTGCTCTATTTCGAAAATACCTAGAGCAGATAGGCCGGCCCCAGCATCAAGATATGTCAGCTTCAGTAGCCTCAAATGCTCTGAATAACGAAGTCATCAATGAATCGAGCCCCCACCTCAATCAATTTTTAGAATCGAATCCAGAATCCTCAATTGCGGAAACTCGACAACCTCCACCTCCTTCTCTCGATGCCAATTTTGAGGGCCCGTCTGGTTCTCATAGTATCAATTCCACGTCTCATCACCACGAAACGGCTGTGGGTCTGGACTCTAATATAACAGGACATTCTTTTGGTGCCCCGGGCCCATTATTCTGGGATCGGCGGCCATGCAATTGTTTCGGCTCTTGTATTTGTATGCCAACAGGAACTATTTTCGAAAACATGGACTTAAATGGTGTCTGGCAAGATGAGGACCAAGATGCAAATTCTTTTGGAGGTTTCTCTGGCTGATATGGCTGTACGGCCGATAGTATTACATATTGTGGCTTTGCAGCATTCCAGCCCCGAATTGATTCATCTTTATAACATAATGCTTCAATGGAGGTTAACTCATAATAATATATATCCTATCTTATTTTTAATAGCTGCATTGCCTGCTACTGCCCGCTGGCGGCCGATATAATTCTCTCTACCAATAAAATTTGAAGAAATTTGTAGCAAAAGGCGCTGATCAAACCGAAAGTTTGCAGCAATACTAACAGTTTCAAAGATGAAATATTAAATTTCGAGTTCAAAATATTTTGAATAGCCATCATCAAACTTAGTTGAAGGAAGAAGAGGGGTAGTAAACACCTTGAGCTAGGGGTGTGCTATAGAATAATAGTGCGGTTCTCCTCCACCTAGCCTAATATACTGGTTTTAGCAGCATTGGCGTCTGATGAGTACGCTGGAGATGATTTCCTAAGGGGCTCTCATAGGCTGTATTTATTTGGTACTATCGTTGGTTTATGTAATGTCTAATCTTGGCTTTCGTAAGGTCCAAGCCCATGCCGTAATTTACGTAGGTCTATGCCAGTTCGACACGTCACAGGCGGAAGCTCGCAGTCCCCGCAGGACTGAAGCGTAGATTAGTGCACCCGCCCCCGGCCCCCGTCCCCTGCTAGGGAGGAAAGACGTAAAAATGGAAATGGTGTGAACTACCCTTTTGAAAACTATTGGTGGCTTCAACTTTCAGCATTCGCGACCAGATATAAGAAGCCAGTTTCACACCTCCGTTCTATTCTCTAGCGTGCGCCAGAGAATCAGAAAAAGTCACCATAATGTTGTCCGCTTTCTCGATTGCATTATTTCCCCTCTTGGTACTTTTTGGCCTCTGGCAATACAAAACATTTAACAGACACATCCGAAAAGCAAAATAATCAGGATTCAAATATGTCATTTCGCCGTAAGTTGAATGAATATCTTCGACATTTTTCAAGACGGCTAATAGATGAAGGGTTTACTTTCAATCCATCCCGTGGCTTATACTTCAGGATCTACTCTCGCCATTTATATTGAGACTGCCCTCTTCCTGGACGGAATCATGGTTTGGACTCTCTATTTTCGGTCGTGTTTGGCACCAAGGATACGAACCGTTTGCAAAGCTCGGAGAAGATACGGTCATGATAGTTTCTGCTTCTGGTAATGTGCTTTGGACATGTGACCCGGAAGTAATTATACAAGTTATGGTTCGGCGCGATGACTTTGTCAAGCCTCTTAAATTGATGGCCATACTTAATTTGTATGGCCCAACAATTACCGCTTCCAATGGCGAAGAACATCGAGCCTACAAGAAAGTTGCCTCTCCGTCTTTCAACAATCATACTGACAAGCTAGTTTGGGCTGAGACTCTCGCACAATCTCAAATGATGCTCGATTCCTGGAACCGAAATCAAGGCTAGATAACGGATATGAACAAAGACGCTGCGAAATTGGCTTTGCATGTCTTGAGTTCGATCTTTTTTAACAAGAAGATGCAGCGGGATGATGACGCTAAGAGCTCTCCACCTGGCTATACTTTGACTTACGATGGGGCAATCAGCTCAGTCTTCGAATTAAATAAGACTTTATTCTTGACACCACGTTTTATAATCAGTAAGTCTCAGGATAATTGTAGTTCGAATCTTTGCTAAACAACACAAAGATTATTCTCCTCTGAAGATTCATAAACTTGCTAAGGAAGCATTTATCGAGTGGGGAAAATATATGAGAGAGATGTGTGATGAAACAGCCAACCGTCTCAGGGAGTCAGATCCTAGTGACAGCCAGACACTACTTGAGAATTTGGTGAAAGCCGGGACACCAGACCTGGGAGAAAAAGACCCTTCGATATCTCCAGCGGCCATCCTGGGAAATATCTTCATCTTCATTCTCGCAAGTCATGAGACAAGTGCAAACACTCTCTCATTTGCCGTATCAATACTTGCATGCAGGCCAAGTCTTCAGAAAGCTTTAAAAGTGGAGATAGACAAGTTATCCCAGGGCCGGAAGCTACACGAATGGTCTTTTGAAAAGGACTTCGCTACAATTATGAGCGGATATATTGGCGTTATTTTGAAAGAGACACTTCGAATTTACCCGGTTCTCCCGTTCATTCCCAAACTTAGTACCAGCAAGCCGCAGGTATTGAAGGTTGGCAAAGGAACATGCACCATTCCCGCAGACACTCTGGTCATGATCAACAAAAGGGCTGCGCAACAGAACCCCAAGTATTTGCCAGCAGTCACAAAGGCCCCCGCACCTGAAGCGCTATATCCATTGTCTTTGTTTGAACCTGAACGCTGGTTGAGTTCAGATAGCTCTACGACAAAAATTGTGAAGGATAGTTTTACTCCTGAACCTGGAACTTATATCCCCTTTTCGGAAGGATTCCGTTCGTGCATAGGTCAACAGTTTGCTCGGGCGGAGTTTTGCGCTACGATTTTGGCTATCTTTAGTGAGTACTCTATCGAGTTGGCAAGGGAACCAGGGCATAGATTTGAAGATGTTGTTTCGGCCACCGAGAAACAGCTATCGAGTGGAGTGCGTTTTGAGATGGGGTTGAAATTGAAAAAGTCCGTGCCCTTAAAGTTGGTGAAAAGGGCAAAGTAGTTATTGAGTTTGCATATATAGAGTACGAATTCAGTATGTATATTATGATATCCTCGAATGAATGAGCACAATACGAAATATCAGTGTCTTTGTGACAACATCATTCTCTCTCTCTCCGCCTTGCGCAGCCCTCCTCCTTCCCAGGGAAAGAGGCGCATCGAATGTCGTCGTGAAAAGCACTTCAAATGTGAAACAACTCAGTGACAAGTAAATATAAAATCTTTTTCCATACGTTTAAGTGTAAGATAGTAGCGTTTTTTTTTATTCTCTTTGGCATAAATAGTAGTTGATAGTTGGCTTTATCATTTGAAGTGTTTGCGCATATTTCTGCCCATACATCAACTTATTCGGAGGGATGAATCTTGATTTCATACCGAGGCACAATTTTCCAGGGACATATAGCGGGGTGGAGTCTTATAATACCCCAAGAATGATTCTCAGTTAGGAAAGACGCCCGAAAGCTGCCCAGCCTGCTCTTCGGTAGTTATTTTTGAATACCCCCTTAAAGTGACCAGCTTGGCCATGGCTGGGTACCGTACCGAAACGAAATAAGGGAGAATAGTTTAGTAAAAAGCTTATTAAGAATGTTTTGCAGAATTTATGTCCTATGGGGAGGTTGCGATGCGTATATTCATCATGACAACAACATTACACTTTCGCATGAAGCCCCCCGCACACCCCACGTTCATCATCGGAAAAGAGGCGGATTCTCAATTTTATAGAAACAGTATGGCACTATAGATATGGCTAAGTTTATTACTTCCCAATAAATCCCGATTGCTAGATATTAAGTACACTTTGTGGTTTTGAAAAGCGCGTAGCTCGACCACGCTCCCCCTTTCCAGATTGCGTAGCTAATCCAAATGCACACGGCACCCGTGGGTGCACGAGTTTTCCGATCACCTAAAAGACTTTCTACACGATGATTTCCACCAATCTTTGTAATTTTTGAGAGATTTAAGCTGTAAGCTCTTATGCGCACTCGCAAAGTTATATCACGAAGGCTAAGACAATTTTAAATCTGTGGTCGTTAATATACTCTACTTTCAAAAAATCGAGTGATCGGAGTATCCGTGCACCCACTGGTGCGGGGAGTCAGAAGACAGCAAACGGGATTGATGAACTACGATAATTGCAAATACTATTTGACAGAATTCCTTCGTACCTAGATCTTTTACTGCAACCAATTTTGGTAATTTCAACCAGGCTCGAATTATGACCAGCTCAACGATTACCAAGAGGCTAAGCGCAACAACACTGAAGTGACTGAACGATGCGAGTGTGTTACAGGGAACAATGCCCAATTAAATTTGGGTTGCGGCAGCCAAAGTGCGCTGTAACTTCCGGCTTCGATTCACCACCTAGGTAATTGCGATAAAGAACAGCCCAAATTTTACGGCCAGTATGCCGGGTGATTGAGAGGGTCCGGCCCCGCCTCCACCAAGGCGCTGAAAGCTTCATATAGGCAAGGCAAGGCCTAATAGAGGTGGGGATTTCATGCCACATCAATTCCGTGTCCAAGGGGTTGCACTAGGGAGCTAGTGGCATTGGGGGATTTATGTAAATCCTGGATACCAAACCATATCAGCGGCACAGTTCACTGACAAAGAGGTGCGGGATTAGCTAGGCAGGAGTCAAACCAAGGTAAAGGCATACAGGCTACATTAAGGCTTAGTGGCACTGAGAGATTCATGTGAAAGGGGTTGGTGGGCCAGCTGGGAAGCCCCATTGAGAAGGAGTCACACTACGGCACGGTGATACTAGGAGATTCATGTAAATGCTAGCAAGGCGGAATCACTTCGACAGGATTAGCGGGCAAACCGAGATGAAGATTCCTGTAAATTCTAGCAAGGCAGAATCACTTCGACAAGATTAGCGGGCAAACCGAGGTAGAGATTCATATAAAGGGGTAGGATATTATAGAGGATACGGAGACGCGACCTTGCCCGCTAAGCCTCCCTTAGTCTGCATCAACTAAGGGATAACCTGAACCTTAGTGCAATCACTTTAATCTAATCTCGCCGCTGTATAAACTTAGCTAGTAGGCACTAGTCGTTCCAAGCCCACTCTAACGTTACTATGCCGCTAAGGTGATTCTACGTCTACCAGCTGATCCGCCTCCCCTTTATTCGTGAAGGCTCGATATAATCCTAGCTTGTCAGGATTTATATGAATCTCCTAGTACTACTGGATACTAGTGAAACTCCTCCCTACTACGGTATCACCACTATATAACGCCACCATCAGTAAACTTGCCACTAGCGATCTCATATTTTGTAAATCGATTATCTCTCTCTTATCTCAACTTATGTAAACTAAACCCGTAGTTAGAGCACTAGTATTAAGAGATCAAAAGCAAAGAAAAGTAAATTGGGTGCTACTGAAATTTATCTTATATAAAATTACCTCGTAGACATTAAAGAGAAGTTATAGAAAAATGAGGCTGAGCCCTTTAACTATACAAGTATCACGTGTATATAAGCGAATATAGATCTAAAAATAGTTCTAGAGAGACCCTTGTTAGAACCAAAACAGGACCTGCCCCTAGAGACAACACGAGGAAAGTGTAGCCGGGCCTCAAGGGAGCCAAAACGAGCCCCTGCAAATACCTAAAATGGCTCTTCTCAGGCTTACTTAGCGTGTACTCAGGCGGTGCTCAGGAATGCTCACCCTCGGCTTAAGCTTGCTCACTTGTAGCTCAGGCTAAAGCAGCAGTCGCTCAGGTCTAAAGACGGAAATGGAAAATGCTCATGTCGAGATTCCTATATCGAACAAGCTGTTTCTCGGCATGAAGTTCGAGTCTTAGGTCGTCCACCGAGATAGCAAAGGTCTCGATAATGCTGAAGAAGATCTTCGTGGGAAGATCAGCGTTTGGAAAAGACCCCATGTGCAATATCAGATGACCGTTGTATCAATTGATGTTCCCGGTATTGTATGCTCATCAAAGAAAGCTGGAATTCTGATCTCCATGATCTGCGCAAAACGCGACGGTTTGCACAAATGCTTTTCAATTCATGATGTCGTGAGAATACGGTTATTACTCTTCAGGGGCTGACCCGGAACTGGCAGTTTTTTGCAAAGGATAAAGGTGCATCTCCTCGGTTGAGGTATCTTCCTGGCGGCATGTATCAGACAGTGTTGGGGTTTTTGAAAATGGAGGAAGAAATTTCCACGATGACCTCGAAAGAGATGCTCGTACCAGCCACTCGAGACGCTTGTCCCAGAAGGATACATTTATATCACGTGACACTCCCCGATGTGACCTTGCCCTCTATGTACTAAGACCTTCCAGTTTCTTAATTGTGTTTTCATTGCATTTCTGGCTTAGCCAAATGCGAAGAACTGTGTTTGAGAAACTAAGTTCGAAAACCAGTGCCTCTACTATGTCAGGAAATCATCATCTTCATATCTCGCAAATTCTACCCCGCGACCATGGCCAAATGCGTACTCCCAAAACTCCGTATCTATTCCCAACCTATATTCCATATCCTAACAGAAGCACCCGCACTCAAGCATCAATCATAACGATACACAAGTGCACCCACCCATCCGCATATGTCGCCTCTCTCATGACCTCCTCCAATGGGGCCTTCATCGGCACCACCGCGCCATGCAACACCGGCTCCGCCAATATCGGATCCCTCCGACTCGGAAACAGCGTCGGTAGCACACTATTCAACGCCGAGCCCATCGTTTGTAACTCTCGATTTTGTGTTCGTGGTAGGATGAGCGTTTGCACGATTTTGAAGGACCCGAGGGGGTGCGAGTCGTCTGGAGAGGGCGCGGATGGGATATAAATTCGGAGGGGAATGTTTTTCAGTGGTATGGAGGGGTTGAGAAGGATAGATTGGATGCGCGTGAAAGTTGTGAAGTCGTCTATGATAGTTAGTCGTGATGGGCTGGTGAGTAGAGAGAAGGGGGGGAAGAGAGACGCACTGTCTTGAACTGAGTTCCAGAGTTGGGTCGAGTTGTCCTTAGACATGGACATGATGCCCTTCGCTGTGCCATATCGTATGAAATCCGCCTTTGTGGTTGCCCTCCATCAGCTCTTGTAATATCAATCAAGCGCATTCAGATTGGGCGAACGCGAAGAACGTACCTCTTTCACGCTGTTCATAAACGTGTCATGCATATCGAAGAGCGGCCCATCACCCAGCGTCAGTCGCCATGGCAGCGACGGCTGATATAAATCGCAGAGAAGCCCGACGGGGAGATTTTTGAGCGTGATGCCTTCGTGCAAGAAGCTCGAGCAAGGCCCGAAGAAGAGAGTGAGGCGGGGTAGGAGGAGGGGCAGGTAGGAGAGTCGCGGAATTCGTATTAGATATGGCGTCGTCGAGGAGGGATGCATGAGATGAAGGGGTATCGTCGACGACCAAATATGGGACTGCATAGTGGTTGTTTGTCCATGAGGAAATTTGAAGTTGTTGATGACGAGGCTGATGTTGTTTGCTAGCGGATTTTGGCGAGGCTGGGGACTTCATCTTCCTCCAACCGCTCGCCTTATTTCTCCTCCTTTCATCTGTACTTGATGTAAGTGCCCGCTGCATCGGAAGCACCTTCAGATTGATTAGTTTCTGTTGTTGCAAGTCGCCTCGCACAAGGTGGCTTCGCGGAGGCCAGCGGTCAGTGCCAGATGTTTCGCAGGTGCAATGTTTGCCTACCCAGTCCCTCCACGGGGCGAGATCTTGACCAGTTCCTAAAAACCAGCTCAATTTCATTTTAGTATCCGTGCATGGATTTCCTACCTCATTTTGCACTTTTTTTGCACTTTTTTTGTGTCTGCTCTGGACCTCGAGTCAGCACTATTGTATCGCAATATATTCCGAAGAAGTTGAACATGTCTACAAATCGAACATTTGCACCAAAAGAGCCATGGCAGAAGTTGTATGCGTTATTGCTAGTGGCATCAGTATTTTTCAACTCGCCGGCCAACTCACCAGAAACATCATTAAGCTGAAAGACTACTGGGCTCAAATCCAAGATGCTCCTGCTGAAGTCGAGTTCCTTCTTCGCCAAGTCGACTCCCTCGGACTCATAATGAACCACATCCAAGTCGATCACGCAAGCCAAGCGAAAACAGCACCTAATCAGGATAATACCTACCTAAGCCAGAACCTGAATTTATGTAAAGATGGCACTCGTGAGTTGAGTGCTCTTGTCGAGGACTTAGCCGACCAGATCATGGGAAAGAGGAGGTGGAGAAAGAATGTCGGATGCGCGAAAGTGGTTTTTAAAAAGGACGTGATCAAGCGGCTAAAGGAGAGGATGAAAATCGCGGTCCAGTTGCTTTCGTTTTCTTGCCAGTGTCATACGAAGTAAGTAATTTATTCTTCATCTCATCATCTGCACTGATATTAATAACTAATAGCGCCATGATCCAACTACAACCAGAGATCATCTTAGATCGGTTTACAAGCCATATAACGTCTTTGCATGTCGAACCTGCCACCGATAAGAATGTTCCGAATGAATCTCCGATCCAAAAGCCACTCTTACCCTCTGAATCGAGTGATATCGTTGTTCAGCATTACAACTACTGGTCTTCTTCCTCCTTCCGGCTTCAGTATTTCCTCGGGAGCCTAACATATTATCAACACAGTCATCGCCGTTGTGGCAAGGG
Organism: Cudoniella acicularis; assembly: GCA_013054445.1. Lineage (NCBI taxonomy): Eukaryota > Fungi > Ascomycota > Leotiomycetes > Helotiales > Helotiaceae > Cudoniella > Cudoniella acicularis. The sequence goes on from JAAMPI010000298.1 coordinate 15,565, forward strand.
AAGATTGCAGTTCCGAGCTAAATACAAGTTACCAGACTAGCTATCTCAAAGGATCTTAGACCTCGGTGGCAATCAATTGTTGTCGGAATTCACATTCGGCTGCGAACCTATCGAAGAGTGCCGTACGACTCATCATTCTTTAAAGCTGTGCATAATGGAGGTGTGCCACGCGTGCGAAAAATGCTCAGGAATTGTGAGGCATTTGTGACAGATACATCGATTCCTCCTTCCACAGTGCCGCTACAATCGCAACCTGCGTATTTAGGTCTTACATTCGGTCAAACTGCCTTGCATGTAAGCGAACCGCTCTCTATTTACGTCTATTTTTGCCTTGCTGAATGAAGCTAGATGGCTACTAGCAACAACGATATTGAGATGTGTCGAATGCTCGTCTCCGAAGGCGCTGACCCTCTTGCTTTTGACGATGCAATCAGGTATGCCCGTGATCGTTTCATTCAAATCCCCATCACTCTTCACTCTTCATTAATTTTTTTTTCCTTTTCTTCCCTAAGGCGCGTTTCAAAGCTAGTGTCGAATTCCCGTTAATGGAGGATTTTATTTTCAGTTCCATGTCTTTTTTCCCCACCAAATCATGCATGTACCATTAATTAGCACCTCACTGTTATGTTTAAGCGCTACAGAGAATAGTAAAAATAACTGATTTAAACCCAGCACCATTTTTCATGTGTTCGCTAGCAGTGCAGCAGCAAATATATTTCTCGTCGCCCAGCATTTATATCCCCCGGTCAGCTCTAAGCTCCTCGACACGTGCCGCCTTTTCCTCGATGCAGGTTGTATCGAGCATCTAATTGATAACCTTGGAGTCATCGGTCGCTTCCATGGTCCTATTATTTTATTTCGATATTTTGCTGAACCAAACATATCCTCCATACTACGAGCGGCCAAGCTGGCAACGCTATCTCCTTGCCCATTGGCTCTCGATCTGCAGTTGGCATAACCGGGCAGCTCTTTTTGAATTGGCCTTGACAAATAATGGAATCATAGATTTGGAGACAGTGAAATAGACTGATATTAACGGAGTCTCCCTACTTCACACCTTAGTTAAGCACTGGTCATCGTGTGTTATCAGGGACGCTTGGGAAAGTGGTTATATTTCAACCTTCGGTAATCGCAATGACACTGTTGATGAGGACTTAGACGCCAACGCCAGAAAACAAATAATGGTTACCGGGACTCGGCACTTCTTGTGGCGGCCGCTCATACGCAAATTCGTCGGCTCCGGGGCTGATCCAACCCTTGCGAATAATAAAGCGAAACTCCTCACCACTATCATCAAATATTTTCTTTTCACCGGCGAGGAATACGAAATCGCGGCATTTGGAACAACTTAACGAAACACTGAGGCTGTGGTTAGAAGATTTACGGACGGCCGGAATTGAACTGCAGCAATACGGGGAGAGAATAGGTCGTAGAAAAGAAAGAGTTTACACCTCAGCGTCGCTGCCATTACCTTAGTTGTTCTAGTGAGACGAACTCCTGCTTCCATTTTGACTCGTGCTCAGTCAAGGGTGCATTTTATCTTATCAACTTCTCATACGGTCCCCTACCTGAGGACTGGCAGTTTTGGTTTTTGGAATATAGTGATCAATTTGCAGGTGATTTCTGGACTCTGGTCGAATCTCAAGAGGGGTCGAATGCCGATTTTTCAACCTCGGCCTTCCCTGGATCCTGGGGTGATGACTGACACTTAACAAGTGGAAACATCACCAGAGTTTTGCTTGTCGGGGGAATCTCCAGGAATACCTACTAGGCACTTGGCTTTTGTTGTTGTTTGAGGCTTTCATTTGATCGCCAACAAATGGTCTTAAAGGCAGAATTGGAAGCAAATGAAGGAAGCGATAGTAATTAAAAACGGAAGAGCCTCGACATCCAGTTCGCTAATACTTAATTACTGTGCTTGAAGCACCCGAAAATCCATATCATTCTGCAGGAAACAATATATTGTTGATATGACTTCTATTTCCAAAAGCCTGGCCGATTATTCTCGACGTGTAACAAGGAGATCTCCAATCTCGAAGAGCAATGTTTCTTCACCCATGCAGTCAGAAATCGAATGACCAACTCGGTGCAGCAAGCTAGTACGACAGCCGTCTCCTTGCCATCTTCCTCTTCGCAATCCGTTCCGAGAATCCGAGGCCAACTGGAATGCATCAAGATTAAGCCTGGGAACACGCCTATTCTCTTGGCCAATAACGCTTCGCGACTATCGGAGGGCTATATGCGTGTTCCAATGCACCTTGCGTCAGAAATGGGGCAGTGAAGCTCTGATGCAGCCTTACCATAACCTCATCAAATATTATCGACCTTTTCACCATCACACTCGACGAAATCCATCTTCAAAGCTATCTCCACAATATCGGTCTATTGAAGGCGCCATGGCGGAGGTCCTAGGTATAGCTGCAAGCGCAATATCTGTCGTTCAGCTCCATAGTCCAGTTGAAAGGCTTTTGGGACAATGTCAATAATGCGTCATCTAAAATCAACCACCTCCTCCGAGAAATCGAATCTCTCAACCTTATCTTGTCCCATATAGCAGAAGCTCAGTCGAGACAGACCTGTAAAACTCCAGTCACGGAAAATGAATGTATGCGACGAAGTCTTGAAATGTGCGTAGAAGGACCGAGTGAACTGAATACACTTGCGACTGAGCTCGCTAGGGTGATCGAGGGAAATTCAAAATGGAAGAAGAAAGTGCGCTCTGCGAGATTCGTCTTGAAGCAAGAGGATATAAAGCAGTTAAACGGAGGATGAAGAGCGCAGTACGGCTACTTTCACTTTCGTACCAATTCCATACCAGGTAATTACCCAGGCTGGTGGCGTGAACTGAGGTCAGCAGTTCACTAATTATAAATAATGCCATGATACAGTTGCAGCCAGAAATTATCATTTCCCGCATTTCTCAACACGTCACACCGACAGTGGGTTCAAATACTCAATTGGACGACGGCGGCGAAAACGATCTATCACCAGATCATTCTAGCAGACAATATTCGGATAGAGTAGTCGCTAGACAATACGAAGTATGGACATCTTCCTCGTCTTGGGTTCGTTATGCCCTTGGGCAATTCGGGTATCAGAAAAGGTACCGCAAATACAATGAAAACCAATCTCAGGAGTTCAGCGCCACATACAAGCTCCCCGATTGGCTTTCCTATAGAGCGTGGAATTGTCGCGGTCGCAACACGCTCTCTGGATGGCAAGTTTACCTGCAAGCTTATAGGGTTTTGCCATGCGATTCTCCCTTCTGGAAAGCAGTTCAAGAAGGAGATTTGAAGCGTGCTCGACAAATGCTTGAGAATCGTGAAGCTCTCCTGCATGATCGTACTCCGTCATACCAGTCAATAGCCTTTGAGCGTTGGGCTGGCTGGGGACAAACTGCCTTACGCGCCTGTTGATTTACGCTCTGAACAGAACTTGCTTGTCTGACCATTCTTTAGATTGCTGCTCGGTTCGGTCATCTTGAACTTTGTCGAATGTTAATTTCGTTGTGAGCATATCCATCAAGTCTCGATGACAACAACTGGTAAGCAAGCCAAAATAATAAAATTCCGTCCCCATGCCTCAAAGGCTCGACCTATCAGAATGTTGCAAGGCGTGCTTTCGTATTGTCCTCGGGAACAAAAATCCACAATGGCGAAGTTTCGCTCGTACCATGGCTCGCCGTACGCTTAAGCGAGATTAGCTACACTATCAAATTTCTTACTTAGATTCTTTAAAATTTAATAACAATATAACTATCAACTCTTTTTATCTAAAATTCGAAATACAACATGATATTCCATCGTCCTATCCACCGCATGAGCCGGGTGACAATTGGAACACCTCAAAACGCGCTATAGTGCGCTAAATACGACGCGACGGAAAGTCCTGGGGAAACATCTTTAAAGAACTCCATGTGCCCCGAGCCACTGCTAGATCGATCTATAAGGATAAATAAAGCAGGACCACGCATAAAGGCAAGCAACACCATCACTTATTACTGTCTATTCGATCAATACGCCAAATCATTCGTCATATAGCAAAAGGCTATAGCTCCCGTCTCTTGACCTTGGAGCAGGTCCGCTAGCAACTGGGCATCGTAGCCTCTGCGCGCACTATTCGACGAAAACTTCGAAAGCATGGCTACCGGTGCTGTATTGCATGCCCGACCCTTTATATAAAGTCGATTTATAGGTCTAGAAGGTTTTCGGTCATGATTTAGGGGGCTCTTGGCTAGGATTATAAATCGCTATTAGTCTTTATAGAGAAGTTGCCTAGGCGTAAGGGTATATGCTCTAAGGCCCCCTTTCGGGAGGTACTATAGCCTATTGTTTTCCCTCTTTTCGAGACCTTAGGTCTAGAGTATATCTTTATAGAAGATAGCTCTAAGGCGTACCTAGGCTTCGCCCGCTTACCCCGCCTATAGCACGAGGTTCGTAGATTTAGCTGACCTCCTTCTTTACCTGATTTAAACCCAATTAAGAAGGTCTAGAGGTAGATAAAAGGAGAGCTAAATAAAATGGCTTATAAGCTAAGAACTAAGGGAGCATTGATAGAGGTAATCTAAGGGCTTAAAGACCAGGTAGATCTACGTGATTATCGTTATTATATAGAACAATTAACTTGTAAAATTAAGGACGTTATTAAAGTACGAGGGCTAGCTACTGTCAAATAAAATTTTAGCTAAAAAGCTTTTAAATTGAGTCGATAGTGATTTTTTTAGTAGGGGAGCCTCTTTTTAAGGGGCTCGCTTAAGTGTGCAGCGAGCCATTGGCCCTAGCTTTTACTAAGCTAACAAAACCTCTGATTTAGCACTCCGCTGCGGTTACTAACGAGAATGGCCAGGGTATTGACTTTTCACTAGGTTCTTTCTTAACAAGATTTTTTATCCGTTTCTCGTCGTGCCTAGGAAACATGTAGGGTCCTTCTTAATACAGCGGCTAGTGAGTTTGCGATGGATTGTATTAAAATGATGGCTGATTTCAATAACTCGATTACAATCTTTCGATACTTGTAGCAGGAAATGTACCCCCCTTATTATGACATGTCTGTTGACGTTCGAATATCGGTGGCAAGACAGTTATTAGGGTCTTGGTTCTATAATGCAGCCGCCCTGGTAGACCTAGTATTGACGAACAAGTAGTATTTCGATGCGGAGGTTGTTGAGTGAACTTCTCGCGACGGACAATCACTTCACGAGATTTTTGCATGCTCATATTTCAAAAGCCCATTATATTTGACTGCTCGAACTTTGGATGGCAATCTTAACCCATCTATGAGAATTGGACTCCACTCTCAAAACCGCGGCTTTCGCTGGAGGCCACTGATTCGCAAGCTAGTATCCTCAGGTAGCCCTCTTCACAGCATCAATAACGAAGGCCGTACGCCTCTTCGAATAATCGTGGACGCCTTTGAAGTTTTTCCACGGCTCGATTCTCTAGTATTGTATGAGTTGATGCTCTAATAGTATCTCCAACAATGATTGGAGGACTTGTCTAGAGCTGGGGTTGATCTCAACGAGTACGGAATAAAAAAACACGCAATCACCTGGGACGGTAAAGACTGTTCGTATCACTACTTCGGTCCTCCCACAGATTAATGTTGCCCCCGCATTGAAATTATATATTCTCCATTTCGGTTGATAAATTTCACCTACAGACCCAACCCAGAAGACTGGCACTTCTGGTTCTCGAACTACACCGATGACTTCGCAGGCCAGTTTTGGGAGATGATTGAGAAGGAGCCGGAGGTGGATGATCCTTCTTCAACTTCGAATATGCCTTGGGCATGGGTTGACGGCGATGTCTAGGATGACTATGGCAACGAGCATGAAAGTGTTGCGAGACTTCCAAACTTGGCATGTCTACGGCAAGAGCAGAACGGCTATAATCGCGCTTCACAACGAAGACCAGGGTTCGGGAGATGACGAGAGTAGATGGAAAATGGCTTCTTTTTATACCCGGCAAGCATATAAATCATATGTGCTGCAAAGGCTTCTCGCAGTCACACAGTTTTGTTGGGAACGGCACTGCTTCTTCGACATCGCAACACTTTCCGACATTTTTTCAGAGCAAAATTCAGAGTTCGAGATAGGGGAGATTACACATTCCGTTCCGGTGTACGAGAAAGAAAGCATGTGAAACGCCCGTCACGATCTCACAATAATTAGAGAAATTCAAATGTCAACGGCTTGTTAGCAATGAAGGACAACCATCACATTCCAACATATAGGCCACTGGAAATTTCACATTTCATATGCAGCTACATGGGGGCAGTCGAGCGGTTTTATTTACACGGTTAGCTTTTATATTTGTCTTAAGAACACAATTTTGTTTGGTCAGTGTTAACAACTCGAAGTGGAATTCTAGGGCAAAGAGGGGGGTTTGTGGAGAAATCATCACGGGGATGGGAACTAGCGAGTCTTTGGCTGCGATTCTGGCGGTTAAAAGAGCAGGTTATGCTGGATGCAGAAATTTCTGAGACTTCTGGGTGCTCTTCCATGGCGAACTGTTTTTCATGGACTTGCCCCTTCTTAATTTTGTGTTAAGATCTATCCTGTCGCACCCTTCGTTCCGCCTCTCACGCGTCTCTATAAACTTCCACAATTTGGCTAACTCCATCCGGCCCAAGCCCTTTCTTTTAACGACTTTAAAGTCATTTGTCATTATTTTGACTTCTGTGCTGAGTTCCCCTTTCCAATTTTTTTCATCCACTGTTCTCAATAGGAAATGGGCTCTTTCTAGCCTCGATAACAAATACACATTTCATCCCGAAAATTGAATTTCTCTTTCCATTCCCCGGCAAGCGTGGATACATCCTTCCTGTTTTTTTTTAAAAGTCTTATGGTTTCGCAGAACACTGTGAAAAACTTTTGCGGGATTCACAAAGATGCTTAATAACGTCGTAAACCCCTTCCCTCCTTCCCTCCTTCCCCGCCTTATTCGAGTACCGGATCATTGACCGAGTAAGTAAAAAAGCATTTCTCGGGACGAATGAATGAGCTCCTTCAGTAGGCTAAATTAAGATGATTCAGCGAGTAGTTCTATTTGAATGAGTAAACGCCGTCGAACGAGAAATACCCTGCGACCAAAAATGATGTTGAAATTAATCGGTTCTTGATTTCTTATCGGCAGTATGTATCCCATCAACCAAATGAGTCTCTTCCCCACAGTGAATAAATTCGGCTGTGTTTGACTGTTCGCTGTGTTAGCTCTCAATTTAGGTTAAACGCCTTAAAAATTCTAACCTCCCCACCTCCCGACCATTTCTTCAGTTTCAAAACCAGAGGTCACATGGCTCGGAATAACAGCATAAACGAAAAAAAATGTGGTATATATTAAAAATTCATAAAAGCATATCATCTACGTGTTTCGTACTATAAGGTATCGTTTCTCCAAAAGTCCAAATCCCAATCTCAGCAAGTTAGTCCTCCCAAGCATATGTACATATACATACACATGCTCGGTCCATTTCCACGCGACCACACGGGGCGCGCATGACACTATCCATCCCACCATTCATCCATCCCAAAGTTTCCACCATAATCGTTCAATAAATGTTCTCTTATCGTCGTCGTCATCGGCGTCGTCATTGTCGTAAATATATGTAAAGTTTCTCACGCAGAAAGAGAGGCACGCATTTATGCCTCTTTCTCCTGAATGTCCCTCTCGACACCTTCACTGACAGGAACAATAACGACAGCAGCATGTTGATCCCCAGCAACAACATCATCAATCGTCCTCACAGGGCCGGTAAAGAACGTCTTCCCCCCAAAGCCCGGCACAAAATAATACCCCACACAAAAAATTAAAACAGCACCCAACACCACAACCGCATAATTCATTTGCTGGGCCGTCGGATCCGGATACGTGGGGAACAGCAACAAAATAAACACAAAGGTCATCCAAGATACACTATAGACGGCTGAAATGTAGGACCAAGTATCGCCCATGTACCAGACGCCGGGTTTGAAGTGGCCGAAGAGGAGGCGCGAGATGAGGGGCATGCAGTAGGCGAAGTAGAGACCCATGATGGCGAGGTTGAAGATGCTGTTTATGGCGATTGTGTTGACGAGCATGAGGAGGCCTTCGGCGAGGGAGATCACGGCGACGAACCCGACGGCGCGGGCGGGTGTCTTGTTGCTGGAGAGGACGCGAAGGAAGCTGGAGCCTGGGAGGCCGTGGTCTGTGATACTTGTTAGCTTTGAAATTTACGGCGAGGGGCAGGGAAGGGGGTACTTACCACGAGCAAAGGCGAACGTCTCGCGAGAAGCGGCAACCATCAGGATCGAACAGTTGCAGATACTGCTCCACCACAGGAAAACCAACAACGCAATACTGCCATTCACACCCAAGCTATTCAACGCGATTTGCGCAAGCGGCTGTCCCAAAGGCGTTGTAACAATATCGATAACATCAGTTCCCATACAAAACGCAATCGTAATAATAACAGCCCAACCGGTAATCATCCCCGTTATAAGAGACGAAACCATAGCAAAAGGCACAGCCTTCGCAGCATTACTCGACTCCTCGGCAATCGTCGCCGAACTCTCAAACCCACTAACAACCCACACTGGAGTCAAAAAGCTCAACATGAATGCCCATCCATTATTCGTCCAGAAACCCATGTTCTGGAAATCGCCAAAAACGAAACTAGCTGTGTTCTTGAGCTCTGAGGGAGTTCCGGCTGCGAGGGCGATGATGAGGGCGAGCAGCATGGTGAATTGGAGGATGATGTAGGTGAAGTTGAGTTTGTTGAGGGTGGAGGAGGAGACGCAGGTCATGGCGAAGGTGAGGAAGATGGTGGCGACGAAGATGCCGTAGTTTTGGTATTGGGTGGCTACGAAGTTGGGGTTGCCGATTGAGACGGTTGCGCCGAGGATGAGGGTTGCGGCGTAGATTGTAGAGGCGTAGATGGAGATGTAGCCTAGGACGTTCATGTATCCGCTGTTTGGGGTTTTGTTAGTTTGATGGATTGAAATTGAGAAGGACTAGAAGATAGCGGGGTAGAAAGGAGAAGAGGAGTACGAACGCAAGCCAGCACATGAATGCCCGTTGTTTTGGAGGGGTCAATTGCGCTACCCACTGCACTGGTTGTCAGCTTTTGTCTATCGTCTTGAAAATAGTGATTGAACGTACGTAGTACAACCCTCCCGCAGTTGGCATAGAACTTCCCAACTCTCCCAGACTCAAAGCCACAGGTATTAAAAGTATACACCCAACCAAGTATGTCCATACCATTCCCACAGTTCCTCCACTGCCCAGTGAAAACACAATCGATTCCGCAATGGCAGGCGCAATTCCCATAGCTCCAAAACTTTGCCCGAAAACCGTCAGGTATGAGAACTCCCGCTTCAATTCTGGTCGATATCCCAGCGATGCAAGCAATTGATCGTCGGCATTGACAACAACGGAGGAGCCTTCCTCCATGCCCAACACAGCTCTGACTTTGCTGTTCTTCTCATCGCGCGAGACCGAGCTGGAGCTGGTGTACGCGACGCCGTCATCCGGAGGCGGGGTTGACGATTGCGATGGCATCTTTTCTGAGTTCTGATATATCAATTGCCACGAGATCCTACGGTCCGGTCTCAAGCTCAGATGCTTCGATGATTCGACTCAGATTTGTATCAAAAACCAGAATGCTACAAATAAAATGGCTGTCTTTTTTTCCGCCGGAAGACTCCGAGATGTAGGATTGACCTTCGCAAAGCTGGGGAAGAACTTTTCTTCTTTGACAAGCAGAGACAGCGGCGATCTAGAAGAACCGATATTCGAAGTTGTGAGTCGAGAGGTCCCTTCTGTTGCTCATATATGTCCGGCCAGACCAATTTGGTGGCCCGATAAGCGGTTTCTGAGACGAAACTTTTTCACTTCCCGGCCCGACCTTGTCATTACATGATTTTACAAGGGCTTCTTTGACATCTGCCAATTAAGAATGGCTCGATGTGCGGGCTTCTATTTGGTGCTGGGACGGGAGGATTAATGAATTCGAATGGTTCGTAAGGCGCTGATAAAGCTTGGGTTTGCAAGTTGTTTGATGTCACACTTGCTGAAGGTTGCTGGACGCAAGTGGGGAGATAAGCGCCATGAGGCGTGATTGTTGGTCTGTGACTGGTGGGAAAGGCCGCGATAAGGGAGGCGTTCAGGGGTCTCGGAGACTCGGTTGCAGCTGATGATAGCTATCGGAGCTCTGTTTTGTCACCGCAAAGAAACTATCGCATAAGAGAACCTGTAAAATTGTACTGCCTTGCGTACGCTGCACTTGCTCGGTGGATTTCTCTTGGAAAGTTGGACGATTTACCACACGACGCTTGTAATGACAATTGATGGTAAAGGAAAAAGCGCCTATTGTTGATGATGAAGCTTATGCAGAGAAAGGAAAAAGAAAATTTTGAGGGGAAATTGACTCTGAACCTAGTGGAAATTTCTGCCGTTTCAACCTGGATGGGAGCTTTTGACGAGGAAACGTTCATCGTTGTTAGCATCCCACGCGGAACGGAAGCGGGGATGGTGCCTTAATAAGCTAGGTGGGTCACGGGAAAGGGGAATTTTGAAAATCATCCCAGGCTCTTGGGATTTCAGCTTCCATTTTGAGTTCATTGTGAAAACGGCATTCGAAGAAGAAATATGCCTGGCCGTGCGTTGTTCCCTTGTTCCCACTAATCCCACTGAAATATAAAGAGGTGGCTGCTGCCACAACGGCCCGCCCGTCTTCCGTGTTTTGAAATCGAGAAACGTGGTTGATGGGAAGGCAAGTGCCTGGGAAAGCATTTCGTCCCGTGGATGGGCAATTCAAGGCGTCCATGAAGCCATACCGCCACGGGTAGCATCCAAATGTTCTAGAGGCCGTTTGGCTGCACGTGGAGGCGGACGCGTGCATACGAGACATTTGATTCTTGCGAGCTGCAGATGTGAAGGTGTTGAAGGATGAAAGGTGCATGAGGAAAAATATTTTGGACGGTTTTTGGATGGGGTTTTCGTGGTATTTGAGGAGAAAAAGAAAGAAGAGGTTTTTTTATGTGTCAGTTTAATGCACGCCACGTGCAAGGCTATGGCCTAAAATTGACGCGATGCAGTCATCGTGGTGCGACTTCGATTATTTGGAGGAGAAGCATGATGTTTTTCAATTAAAATATCTAAGCCTCTTCGCTTGAAGAGCAACCCGTGTTGTAGGAGGAAGTGCCTTGGATATGTCCGTCCTCTTGAGGGTTGCAGACTCGCAGGGGAAAGCACGAATCTAAGAATCCCGCAACGCTGCAGCCAAGATCAAATTGCCTTGAATCATGAATTGAAGAAGACAGCGAATACTGTTTTTGTTCGAAGCAGGAAGACATGTCGCAAAGTTGGCGACGAGGTTCAAGTAACCTCTGCCTGTCACGTGAACCTATCGCCCTTCTAGCCTACCTCACACCTGGGCATCTTGATTCTGTTTAGCCATCTGTTGCAGAAACTCTACTTGCTTTCAAATTCCTTTCCGCCTGTCTCCATATCTGCTTACGGCCAAGAAACCAACTTCAATACTAGTCACGTGATGACAGAAATACCTAAACAACTTGTTTATAGTGGAAGCAATGGGCTGGTGTAGAATACATGGTTCAGAGTCTTGTTTTTGAAGCATGTCTTGTAAGCCCCATCTCCGAGTGCGACTGAAAGGCTCAAACCACAGACACGTGATATATATGTTCCAATTCACTGCAAGAATCTTCTTCCCCCACTTCAACAAGGCGCATATTACAAGAACGCTTTTAGTTGCTCGCCCATCACCTCAGAAACTGCCCTTGAAAGAAACCACCACACACTTTTGTCGCTAGCACATGACCGACGACTTCAGGAGAGGGGCAAAACTTGGCGACACAAAAAAGGGAAAACTCCAAGAGAGTTTCCTGAAGGCAAGTGCAAGATGAGTTTCAGGTCGGAAGCAACGTAACACTCTCAACCGGACTTGAAAGAGCCATATCCTTCAGTCATTTTCTGTTCTTCTGCATTTTCAATTTCACAGACTTGATCTCGAAAATTCCGTGGCTACATCTCCCCTCACTTCTACACGTTTTTGCCACCACCTGCAACATTCCGTTTGTACTCTGGTTACAGCGCAGCTCCACCACGACCTCTTTCCGACTCTCATTTATGCTCCTGATCGGTGGGCTTCGAGTTTCTTTCAACGCAACCTCTCGAGCCATCCATTGCAGCGTCAAATCGGGATCATGGCGCAGAATTATTCCCATGGCTGCTCGCAAGTCAACAACTTGTGTTCGCTCTGCCAAAGCGTCTTTAACGATCGAAAGATGTGGGACCGCATTTCAAGTCTGGAAAACGTTGGGAACCTTATCCGCTTTCCATACCATACGAAGCTTGAAGATTGGATACTCTCTGTGAAAAGTGGCCGCGTTTTATGCTATCGCTTGTTTATTAACTTCGACGAAGAATCTTATTCGAGGTATGTTGACCTTGGGGATCTTGAGCGAGAGAACATTCCACGGGTTTTGTGGCCCCCCTTGGAAAAGATATCACCCCTAACAATTTGGAGAAAGTCGGTATTTAAGGAGTCCTAGCATCTATATACTAGTAATTATTTCGGCTTATGCCTTTATTCAAGGGCGAGTGGTGAGCTACCTTCGAAATTTCGGAGCACGAAAGCCTTCATAGCTAAATGTTTCCATCAAATTTGCAGTGCAGAAATAAACATTCGAAATATCGTCTGGCTCTGAACAATCAATCGTCTTCGCCAAAGAAAGTCTCAACCATTGTATCAAATCACACGTTCGGTGTGCAAATCCAAACGTCGCCATGCCTCCAACGCGCTTAATCGACATTGCTGAAAACACTGGTGTCCGGTTGTGCACTTCATTTGCTAGTCTGCATCCAACTCTAGAAAACCCTCCTTACGCAACACTGAGCCATTGCTGGGGAGAACAGGCTATGTTCAAGCTAGGAAAGAGCAACCTCCTTTTGTTCCAAGAGGAAATTCCTCTTAGGTTGCTCAGCAAGACATTCCAAGACGCAATTTCCACTACCAAATCTCTCAGTCTCTCCTATCTCTGGATTGATTCCTTATTTATTATTTAGGATAACGATGGTGATTGGAAGGAGTCATCTTTGATGAGCAGCGTGTATGGAAATGCAGTTATGAATCTCGCCGCTACTGCCGCAAAGGATGGATCAGTTGGTCTCTTTTTTAACAGAGATGTCGCGAAAGTCTCCAACCAATATGTCATTATCCCAGATGGGCAAAAATTTCAGGTCATAGATACTGGACTGCTCAATAGATATATTCAGAGAGCGCCGTGTTGTTGAGGTCTACTCCTGAATGTCCCTCTCTTACTCTAGAGATAAATTGATAGCCATTTCAGGCGTAGCGCGTTGGTTCCAGGAATGACTTTAAGATAAATACATTGCCGGACTGTGGATGAATTCTCCCGGCGGGTTTGAAAGACAATTGTTTTGGCATGTCAATTGGAGTCAACCTCGCCGAAACATATCAAAACAAACCAATGGTTTATCTTACAGGACGCCTTCCTGGTCATGGGCAGCAACCGGTGAGGAAGTCAATTGTGACTTTTTTGAAAGAGAGGTGCATAACCCAAAGAAATACCGCAGCATTTGGACGACTAGCTATAGGGTTATTGATTTTCGAGCGCTGCCACTTACAAATGATCCGTATGGAGAGCTGAGATATGCGGCCCTTGGCTTTCAGTGTTGCCCACTGATGAATACCCTGGCTGGATAGTGCCCGGAGTCACTTTTCGCCTCGGAGGGTCTGGAATTGTAATACATTGGGGGCCAGGACCAGTGGAACTGCGAAAAAGCTGGGCACAATTATTTTGTGATTCCGGAACTCGCCCACACACGGATATATATTATTTTTCGCTTGTTGAATAGATTCTGGAGCCCTCCAATGAAAGCGCAATCCACGGACTAGAGCACATCCCCCGGTCAGCATCAGAGCCGCCACAGGTATGTGGTTTGCTTATCACACCCGCTGAGGACATAGGCATGGGGAAATTTGGACGTCTATTTTTTTTATGCAATGCCATTCACGTACTTACGAGGAGATTTTTTCACCGTTTTCTCACTATGAAGGCGTTTTCATGGACGAATCACTATACGAAGAAGCTCTTGGACCGGACGAGAAAGGAATCAAATAGTTTGCCATCACTCTTGTTTAGGATTTCTCGTCACTAGAATTTATTTTCAGAGACTTGGGAGATGTTTTTATGTTAATTTGGATATATTCACGCTTTTTAAGATTTCTCGATTTTGAATAGCCCTCTGAAAGCCCATGTCTAGGAATCCTTGACATATCGTAGTTCCTAATCGAGACTTCTTGTAGGGCTGAATATTTGTGCAATTACTTTCGTATGCGAGCTCAGCGAGCATAAGCGGAAGTCATAGTGCCTTAGCAGGGCTATCAGCGAAATAGTTCACCGCGTGTCTCTACTAGTGTGCTTGGTATATTTACCCCTCTTTTTAAGGCGAAGCGAAGCGAGGAAGGGCGCAGTAATTTAAATATTAAAAGAGAGCTTCGTAGCGGCACATGCACTGAGGATTTTGATTTGTCAATGTTTGAAATTAGAGACGCAGTATACTAGGAGTAGCACACTAATATCAGCTCCCTACTAATTGGCTAAATAGGGCCCCAAGTGAGAGACAAGAATTTCGTGAGTCGTACGATATTGGCAGCCTGATCGTTGAATTCCTTCCCCGCAATCTTTATACCGCCACACTCCTTACATCCAGATGTTGTCTACCCTTAAATTACCCCTTCTTGGCCTGGAACAAATTGATTTTGCAGTAGAATAAAATAAAAGCTCAAAATCTTGTTCTTCTCATTGTCCGTCTTCATTATGACAATTAAATATTCGCCTCTTGACCCAAAGCGTCGCGAAATTCGTCTCTTAACAATTAATGCTTGCGTTGACATTTCTAGCACCGCCGGGTACAATGAGGCGATATTTATTGTAATATTATCACTGTCCCTCTAGACACTGCACTTCAATTCCACGCTATCTCTTATACCTAGGGAAACGAAATCTCTACACGTGTGGTATTTGTCGATAGACAGCCATTTCGGACTCAGAAGAATATGGTTGATGCCATACTGGCAGAATTCTACCATCAATTCCTGTTTTGCAAGGGGAAGAAGACGAATAGTGACACAATAACAGTATATGAAACTCAACAAGCTGTGTCGAATCAGGAGTTACGGAATTTCCAGACACACACCTTCCCTGTTTGGATCGATGCTGTTTGTATCAATCAGGACGATAACAGGGAGAATGGCAACCAAGTTCCATTGATATAGTCTATCTACCGGAAGTCCAGCTTCGTGTACATACACCTAAGGGATAGCGGGGTTGGAAGGGAGTCTCATGTCCTACGGAAATTCCCCACGTTGTTCAATCGAGATGCCGACGACGGGCAGAGGGTCTGGGAAGAAACTATTGCGCTCTTTCCCTCTCTTGGTTCTCCAGAACCTGGACCATACAAGAACATCCTGCGAAGCATCAAGGTTCAGAATCGAGGGGCAACAGATGCTAGAGATCATGTGTATGGCTTTTGGGGACTTTTCAACGCAAAGTGTGACGCTGCAGCCAGGTTCTTGAATACTCAGGTCGATATCTTGTTGAAAGACGGACTTCCAAAAAGCTCCAAAGAGCTTTCTACCGCCGAACGCAAAGCTAAGGCCAGATTGCCGAACGCCAAATTGTCCTTCGTTACTGTCCCTTGGCATGCTAGAGCACTTTACAACACCGTCCATTTCAAGATCGAGAGAGAAGTCATGGAGGCCTATAGTCCATACGTGGATTCAATCGAGCAATTACCTCGTGCTGCAGGCCGTTTCGCGACTTGTGCCGTTGCATGCTGTGCCTTGACACAGATTGGCAGCCCCTTGCTTTTCTCATCTGGAAGGAGCAGAGAATGGTTTGAAATAACAGTGGGTATTCAAGACGAGAGTCTCGGGGCGAAAACAGAAGCATATCTTGTATATGGCGAGGGTAGGAGATATGCTATCACGGATAAAGCTGAGTTTACGCTAGTTCCGGGTCATGCTGAGGTAAGAGATGTCATATGTGTTCTGCTGGGGTGTGGTATTCCTATTGTACTTCGAGAGCTTCAAGACGAGAATGGCGAAGACGAACCAACGCAAGATTCCGGTCAAGACACATCCAGCAATGAACTCATCACCGAAGATCCTCTCAATGGCAATTCCAGCAACCACGACCTGAACCTCAAGACCAGCAACAACGTTTCCACAGAAATTTTCATCCTCTTGACCTTAGCTGCTGCTATCTTAGCTGCTATCTCACCCGACTCCGAACTCCTCTTCTACAGACTATTCTTTGGTCGGCTCGTTTTATTCCGTATGCATATCTCGAGAAACTCCCTTGGACAAGGAAATCGGATCATAAATCTCGAAGTAACCTGGAATACGGACGTTTTGGCTAGAGACTTCGTTCTTAGTTTTTTTGCTCCCGTTCTCCCTCTCGATGGGCTTGTGTTTAATAAACTTCTTTTTTGCGAGCTTCTTCTCGCGAGATTTTTTGTTGCTAGAGGCATTACTAGGAGCTCTGTGAATGAGGAGCAGGGCGTAGAAGAGTGTCGATGTTGATCTAGGCAGCAAGAGATCAAGCAGCGGTGAAGTCCTTAGCGACGAGGACTTCAATATAGAAGAGAATGGTGATGAAAATATTGGCATTAAAGACTCCGATGACGAATATTTAGACAGAAAAAACAAAAACTGTCAGTACGAGGACTCCATACACGAGACAAGTACGCATCTTCCGCCCGAGACCACTAATCCAACGACAAGATATGAAGTCATCGGAGAGTGGTTCGTGGAATCAGTGATGCGAGGAGACTCTATTAAAGCGCAGGATCGAGGAGAATACATATTGGAGAGCTTCGCGTTACAATGACGTTAACGCTAATCGTGATTGAGTAAAGGGTCTAAAGACGAAAGGCTGAGGAACCTGATTGGGGGATAACTGGCATGTATCGATCAGAGTGTTATACGAAGATTAGTGAATCAGGCGACATTCCCGCTATATAGAATTCCAACTATATATGGTATGAGTTCACAGGATTGAGGGTACTAGTAGACTCGCTTTAGTGGTTTCGATAGTTATTTAAGTAAGCTTAGGGATATATAAAATACTGTCTTGATATAATTTAGAGAATAATTATATACTTAATAAAAAGTATCTAATCGAAAAACACCTTCTAGTAGTCTCACCTTCTATTATCTCTTAAGAAATAGCTAAAAAGAATTTCTTTTTCTTTAGAATAACTATATCTTTAATTAAATAGAAAATTAATCTTTAAATATTATTATTTAATTTATAATATAACTAAATATCCTTTATAACCTCGATTTTTTACTCTAGTTAATTATCTATAATTTATTAATTTCTTTATTATTTTAATCTAAATATTTCACTATTAAAAGTATAATTTATATAAGGGCTAACAGTAGTAGTCTTTTTATTTTTATATTTGTTTTAGGCTATGATTCCTTGAAGGTATATAATATAATAATAGTAAACTCTCTATTCGGATTTAAGCGCAATCGCGAAACTCCTTTTCTATGATCCTTTGTCCTACAAAATGGAATCTTTCCCCAGGCTCCGGATTTTCGATCCCAATATATGAACTCTGAAGTCAAGTAGGCACCTGCGCGGCGGAATTGACATCCTTGTACACAACAGTGACAGGAATCTCCTCCCCATTACAAGAAACAGACCACTGGATCGACGAAACACTAACATCCATCTTCAAGACCGAACGAACACGTCTGTATTCTTTTCCTGGATACTTCCTATATACCGGAGAAGTAGCGAATTGCCAAGTTTCAAAGTGAACTTTAATAGTGCAGAGTTCTTCGATGCCTGTCATGAGAAATAAGTATATATTTGATTCGAAAGGGGAGAAGAAGAAGGGAGCGACTTACCAGCAGTTAGCCGGGAGCCTGGTTGCTCCATG
Source organism: Cudoniella acicularis (assembly GCA_013054445.1). NCBI lineage: Eukaryota > Fungi > Ascomycota > Leotiomycetes > Helotiales > Helotiaceae > Cudoniella > Cudoniella acicularis. The sequence goes on from JAAMPI010000298.1 coordinate 33,543, forward strand.
TCGGAATAGAAGATTATGAACGTGGTGTTTGCGAGTTCTTCAGCTGTTCGGTAGAGGGAGTCGAAGTTGTGCTCCACCGAACCGATTTTGCTCACATCGTCATGCTATATCTTTTTTAGCATGGCCCCTAACTCGGGGAAATATTGACTTCAAACCTTTCTCAAATACCAATTCATCTGCTTTTCTGCGTGCCACTCTTGCCAGCGCTCACTGAAAACCTTGTCTCTTTTGTCAAATCGGCCCTCAACCCAAGCCCGTGAGTACATAGGTCCATAGGAGTATTTTGAGACATGGTTCACAACCACTCTCCCACCGAAAGCGCCTTGATGAACGGCGCCTCTGCAAACTGCAGACCATGCTCTGGAAGGTTGCTGGATCAGAATCTGCTGGGAGCTGTATAATGTAGACTTGAACTGTTCCTCGACTTGCTGAAGTAGATACCGATTTTCGCCGAAGCCCCCAACCAGAATAATTACCTGGGATTAAATGTAAGTAAGGAAACGAAGCAAAATCGGATTTTCGATTCTGGTTGGTGTAGAGTGTACTTTGGGGTATTTCCCTGTCTTCTGCCTGATCCCTTCTACTTGGTCTCTAATTAGATCCACGATTTTATCGACAACGTTGGTAAATATTTGTCTAAGGTGCTCCCTGAAAGAAGTGAATTAGATAGTCTTCTATTGAACTTTGGAAGGGGAAACTAGAAAAACAAAGTGAGGTACCTACCCCTCCAAACGCAAAATATTCGATTTCTTCTCCGTAAACACAGCTTTCAAAGCCGAGGCCCTGCTCTTTTTCTCCTTTTGTGGAAGTTCAACAACCCACTGACCGTCAGTTCCATCAAAATTCCTTTTTAGATTATACTCCCATTCTTTCTCCATGAAGCGCTTTTCTGCTTCATTGTCGAGTTTGCCCAGGTGTGGGCGGAAAGATGTGACATGGGCTTTGAATGCTCGGTCCAGATAAATGGCACCGCAAAGATCACCTACAAAGGTTAATATATGATTTACGCTGACCATCGACCTGGGCCATGCCTGTTGCGCCTACACACTCCCTAAGCTCGAACGGTTCGAAGCTATTGATTGTGTATCCAATAAGATCCTGTGATAGTTAGCACTTCGCTCGTCTTGTTTCTTTTTGCGAAAACCAATTCCGGATTACTTACGACTGTTCCCCCGCCAGCATCGCAGACGAGAAAAGAATCACCAGCCTGTTCCAGCACAACATTCTATTAGATTGTCTTTTTGCTAATGAAAGCGCTCAGTAAATCCTACCTTCACGACAGGATTCACCCTCAACCCAGAATCCACGTACGTCGCTAAAGCTGCAGCTGCTGGCTCAGCAATCAGCTTGATTTCGGTCTTCCCACATGTCCTATACGCATCAATCCCGGCTTTTCTAGCAGCAGCAAGCATATTCTCCTGAGAACTGTGATCCCAAATTGCTGGGATGGTCAAAACGACTTTGAGTAACATATTATTCAGCACTGGTACTGTCAATCTTTTCTGCAGCCTGTCCAGAATGTGTTTCCACAAAAATTTGAGGTAATCCGCAATGACATCAATAGCAGATTTTTGATATTGCTTCAATAATCGACGCGTGTTATCTAGGACATTCTCTTGGGAATTGGCCATGTTGGCTAACGACCGATTCGTCAGGAGGAGTTTCGTCCACCGAAAGGGGTTGTCATCAGCGTTGACTTGGAAGCCCCACTTGCAAGGAATTCCACTAAGATTGTAAGCGATATCTGAAGGGACCTTTTCGGAGTCTGTGGCCCCAAGTGTGTGAGAACTCCATTGGGATATGACTTCAACTTGATCTAGTGCTCCCGATTTTGCCCAGGCTGCTCCTGAGTAACTACATACTCGCTCGTTAGCTCATTTTGTGGTTTCATATAAGAGTCTAGACGACATACGTTGTGCCGTAATCGATTCCAACGACAACGAAGGGCGATTCATTCACTTGCTTTTCATCCGACATGTTATGAGCTTATGGAATTCGTGGGTGAGTATTAGGGAGCACAAAGTTGAACAAGACGTGTTAGGTTGGCCGGGACTCCGCAGATACCCATAATTTCACGCAAGGCTAGCGAAGCGCCATGAAGAAACATCAGAAGCTCGGAAAAGAACAGTAACGGCCCGGCCGAATGAGGATTACGACATCTACCAATTTGGATCACTAGCATCGCCAATCAGAGTGATACCACAGAATAGGGGTCTTAAATTCAGATCGGTGAGGGGAAGAGGCTTACGGAAATCACCAATGGGGGTGACACCACAGAAGATAACAATTTTAAGAAGGGCTCAGGAGACTTCGCATGGCTCGGTGAGGAGGGCTCGAAGAGAGGGTTGCAGGCATCGCCTCCACCATCCAAATTTATAATGCAGCGGTTAATACGAATGGAATATGCCGCAAATAATTCAACAGCCTCGCGGACAGCTTTCACCTGCTATGCAACCCAATTAGTATTAGTATACCGAATTTAATTCTAAATTCAAATATTCCATTAGCGACCAAAATTTTCAGGACGAAGACTTGGCTCAGGTTCTCAGAAGTGAAGATCACACTCTTTTTGATCGACACTTCAGACTTCAATTCATCTTCACATTGAACCTAAAAATGCCGAATCAAATGTCCTCCATTAACGAGCAGGGGATGGTGCTCGTCATGGGGATTACAGGTTCTGGAAAAAGCTACTTCGTGAATACGCTGAAACAAGGCTCTGTCGGCATTGGACACACCATGGATTCCTGTTTGTCAAACCACTCTTTTTCCCCCCGATAAACAAAATTTAACCATTATTGGATAGGTACTTCCGAGCCTCAGATTGTCGAGACACGAATTGGGGAAACAGAGGTCGCTGTGGTCGATCTTCCAGGCTTCGATGATACACACAAAAGCGACGTACAAGTTCTGAGCTTGATCAGCGAGCTTGTCACGACTCAATATCATATTGGTATGAAACTCTGGGGCGTGGTGTTCCTTCATCCAATTACGGACATCCGATTCCAAGGCTCGACCGGGAAAGTGTTGTCCATGTTTCGAGGACTAGTGGGAGAAGATGCTCTCCAGAATGTGGTCCTAGCAACAACGCATTGGGGTAACGTCAAAGACGAAGATATTCCTCTTGCGATTGGTCGAGAGCATGAACTAAGGGATAAGTACTGGAGGGACATGCTCGACAAAAATGCCATGATGACGAGATTCGAGGGTAGCAAAGCTTCCGCGGAGGGTATCATCGCTCAACTTATCGGAAGGAATCATGTGGTGCTTCAGCTTCAGAAAGAGTTGGTGGATGAGCAAATGAGACTTGGGAAAACTGCTGCCGCTACCCATTTAAAAGTTAAAGTTACTCGGTCCACGAAGGAGTGCAAAGACACTATTCGGCAACTGAAGGAAGAATTGAAAGGTGGCGTCAATAACACAAAGAGATTGCGAATCGAAAGAAGTATTGCCGAAGCGGAAGCTCAAATTTTGTTGTTGGATTCGGATGAGGCAAAATTGGAGAAAAGGGTTGGTATAGACACTGCTGGCGCGCTCAAAAAGGTTGACTGGAAGCTAGCAGTTGATTGGCAAAAGGCGCTTCAGATCGCAATTAGCACGCTGAGCCTTACCTTCAATATTGTCAACTTGATTCTTGGAGGTGCATTGTAAACGGATAGCATAGCCAAATCATGACAACTTCAGTCAAAAATGTCAATTTTATTAGTCATAGATGTCAGCAAGGTATGGATTGTCACTTACAGGCAGATATTTCAATATCCAGAACGCAATAATCTAGAATGCTAGAGCGCATTGTGCCTAAATCCTGGTAGCGATTCAGCAGTCCATACTTGACTGTCTTCGAGGGAGAAATCCGGCATCCCAAGTTCATTTGATGAGATCCTGAATGCACCGTCCATAAAGTAGAATTTTGTGACTTTGAGCTGCGGTCTTTAACTTTGTTACTCCATCTGGCATAGGCTTTAATAAATATTTGGACGAGGCTCTTACGTTGTACAGTGCAGCAGGCTTGTAGACGCACCTGGAATTGAACTCGGGCGGCTGCACTCAGATCGAACCAGTAGAAGCCTATCGATTTGTCACGCAACCCCACTATCAACTTTTGCTTCTTCAGCCCAAACTTTAGGCAGACACATCAATATGACTATCTTGGTCTGATGAGGGGGCACTCGCCCTAGATAAGGGAGAGGCTCTAGGTTGGCTCAGTGATTCGCAAGTCGCAGCAAGGTCTTTCACTAAGGGCCAGGCTAAGTGAACCCTGTCGCACGAGCAAACGTTAGTGTGAATATTTCCTGCAAAATTTAGAAAATTTCTTGTAGGTTTTCTCAGGCAACAACGAACCATTCACAGTAGGCTAGAAATTAACCAAGATAAACGGTGAAGCACGTCTCCAGCCTCGAACAGACAACTGCTCTGGTGCAAGTACAGCCATGTCTTCGGAGGCAGAGATCAAGGCCCAGGCTTTGGCATTAAAGACGGCATTTCAAGGTAATTAGTCAATTCTGTCTTTGCAAATCGTTTCACTAACAGCGTACCTGATATAAACGGCGGGCAAGCAGAGCCACCACTTTCACCAAACGACACCAAGAATCGAAATCGATTGAAACGAATCAGACCTCCCCTAGCATGGGTGGGTAAGACCTTCAAACAATTCGGCGCTTCAATCAATGTGAGCGAGAGTCCAAACTCTCAACCCCAGCGGCCTTTTAGCAGAGATGGAACCCTTAGAAGTCGACGGCAAAGTTTAGATATCGGGCCTGGAACAGAACAGACAAGTCAAGTGCAGAGAACCCTAAGTTTTAAACCCAGCGGCCCGGGATCTGCAATCATAACAGCCAAAGAGGTCGCTCTCTCAATCTCTCAAGTGTCTAGATCTCAGCCAGCAACCATGACTTTCATTCAGGCAAACGCACCCAACACTCCTCTTGCAACCCGGAAACCGTGTTCAAATACTGATGGAAGTACAAACAACCTCTTGAGCGAAGAAAACAAGCCAGACCCAATCAGCAAAGTCGAGCCGCCTGACTTAGAGAACAATGTTATAACGTTAGGAGAGGGTTCCTCATCCATCGACATTATAAACAAACTACAAGACCAACTACAAGAGACGTGCCAAGAGTTGCATCGGACTTATGCCGAAATTAAAAATCAACGAGAAGACAAGAAACATTCCGATGAAACCTGGCAGCGAAGGGTGTGCAATCTTGAAAACCGGATGAAGGATAATCGCCTCGAATCCGACAAAGACCACGCCGAGATATTGCGGAAAAACAGAGAGATACAGGAACTGCATTCGCAGTTGTCATTGCTTCGTGACGAGAACAATGGGAAAGTGGCATCCATAAATCGGGAGCTGGAGTGCATCACGTCAGAACTCGAGGCAAAGCGGCAAGAGACGGGCCAGGTCCCACGACTTGCTGAACAGAACCACAAGTTGAGAGCGGATGTTGATCGCCTCCGCGATGAACGTGATACTGAAATGAAAGAGGCCAACAGACTGCGCATAGATTTGGACTGGTTCGTGCAACAAAAAGCGTCAGAAGCCGCGCCAGTAGACCTGTATCACTTTGACGACACCTTCTTCGCCAGGCAGTTCAGTGTACTCAGAGGAGATATCAAGAATTGGGCCACACGTGGGTTTTCTTTAGACACAACGAAGGTCTGGGTACCAGAATCTATGCAGAACTCCTTTGCCTCTGTCACACCTCACTGGCAGGAGTATATGGCATCAAATGAGCATCGTCCTGCATTTGTGCAGGCTTTTGTCTGGAAATATCTCCTATACTCAGTGTTCCGTCGCAGGGTATGGGAAACAAATGGGGAGTATGCCTCGGCGTTGTTAGATGAGTACTTCAACGCTACTGGTATGTAACCGTTCAAACACGACCTCTCTAGATCGTACGGAAACTGATTACAAACAGGAACTCAAACAGAAATGCTAAAACTGTGTCATGAATGGCGCTCTATCGGAGCGAGACTTGCGGCACTGCCAGGCATGGAAACAAAGACGGTCGAGCGCAAAGCACTGGCACGTATTAGCCGAGCGGTTGAGGCGATCGGCGACCCTTTAAAACAGTGGTTAACTATGGATAAGACGCAGGCTTATGAAATGCTTCAGAAAACTATCAAGTCTGCAGTTGTGCTCGACCTCCAAATGCAACAGCAGAAAGCCTTTTTCGGATTGTTTGGCGCGCAGCACTTGTCGCAAAACATCAGGCAAGGTCTTGGGTCCAGACATGCTGTAATTGAATACAGTGATGACACTATGGACATCCGATATGGGAAGCTTCGTGCCGGCCGACCAGCACAAGTCGCTCTTTTCATAGCACCTCTTCTTCGAAGAGTCGGGAGCCCGGATGGACGGACGTACGATTCTTCTCTAGTGATTGAAAATGCCCAGGTTGACGTGGAAGCTCCTAGCAGATCAAGGGCGAAGATGTGGTAAGATATTTGAGTAATATATATAGAATAGCAGCAATACTTTCAGTGGCCTTTAAGCAATAGAGACAGAGCCTGGTTCTTATCCATTAAATAAATGAAATCTAATCCTTGATTAAAATTTTAGAATTAGGAATTTATTCAATTTTAAAATTTAAATATAGGAATCTATAATTATAAAAACTAAGAATTTAGAAATAGATAGTACTATCTTAGTAGACACTATAAAAGATAGAATCTATTATCTTTTAAATAAACGTATCTTACGATTTTCTAACTAATATATAATTATATTATACTATTAAAAAAATCCACATTACAGATACTATATTATATAATAGATCTCCTTAAACAATACTAATTTTTATTTATATACAGGTCTACCCGCGGGTACCCGGGTAAGCCTGCTACAGGTACTACCCACCTAAAATCCAGGGGTTAGGTAAATTTCAGTGGTCTCCTAGGTAAATCGTCGGGTATCCAGGTATATGTATTGTAAGTCCGTGCCCCCTAATTTGGCCCACCCTTTTACACCAAAAATAGCGATTTTAAGGTATTTATAACTTTACGAAAGCTTAATATAATTATTTGAAATTTAAAATATAAGATATTTATATATAGATTACTTAATATAAAAAAATATAAAAANTTTTTAAAGATCGCTAATACCCTTAAATTAACGTTTAAACTTTNAAAAAAAAAATTTATACCTAATTTATATATAAACTAAAATCTTTAATAACTTTTTTAAGAAAAATAATAAAATTATAAACTAAACTTTTATTAATTACTTTAATAAAGTTAAAATAATCAAAATTAATATTAAATATTTAAAAAGGTTAAATAATTTTTAATTTTTAAGATATTTTATTTCTAGAAATATTTATTTAAGATTTTATTTAAAAAAGGGTTTTAATAAGTCTTTATAACTTTTTATTATTTATAACTCTAAAGATATTTATAACTCTAAAGATATTTATAACTCTAAAGATATTTATAATTTTAAAGTTTTCTTAGCTTAGTAAGAGACTTTGTAAAGGCGCTTTGTCTTGGACAAAGAGTCACAATGTCGTATTAGCGGACATTGAGAGACGTTTCTAGTATTAGGTGGAATGAATAGGATTCCTCGGGAGTTTCTTTGTTACACAATAAACACCTTTCTTTTCATTAGATAATTGAAATACAGTTGCATTGATACTTCAAAACTACCAAAGTGTAGTCAATTACATACAGGCACACTATCAAAACAGCATTAGAAAAATCAATGAGTTATTCCTTGAAAAAGTTGGCCGACGTGGAGGTGAATCGCTAGCAGCGAGCACCTGCTTCCTGAAACGAAGCTGCACCTTCTTTCGGTTCTTGTACAGTTACAAGCCTATAAAAGCAGACCTCAGGAGTCAGTGTGACTCTAGCTTCTTCAACTCGCGACCTTCACGATATCAACACCCCTCAACAACATCATCATAACAGAAGTGCGACAAAATCAAACATGAAGCGGAAATCCCCAGCGGACACGCCGCCATCTAACACCATGCCGAAGGAACGCGGCCGACCTGCTAGCCAGCCTGCAGCGACACTATATCCCAAGAAGAAACGCTGCGCTGGCGCTACCAATCCCGAATCTCGAAATCAGTTCTTGTCGGTGTCTGGAGATGCTTCTACCGCTTTTGCAGAGAATGCAGAGCAAGTTCCCAGCATCAAAGGCAGCTCAATCGCAGAAGCTTCTAAAGCAGAAGCAACTCGAAAGGACTCCTTACTATCTCTACCACCCGAGTTGATTTTAATTATCTTCGAAAACCTTGACAAGGTCACGTCGACATGTCTGGGCCTCACTTGTTTCGCTTTTTGGAGGATACATGCCCAGACCAGTGGCAAAGTTAAACTTCATGATACAACCCCAGGTCCACACGGTTCGGGAGGCTGTACCTGGCCGTGTTTGATTGAGTTATTGAAGGATTGGATGGCTCCAGAAAGAGTGTATTCCTGCAGAGCTGAGAAATTTATCCTTCACCGGAAGAGCGGCAGAGCTAGAGCGCGGAAGGCTTTAGAGGAGGCAAAGAGAGGATGGAAGTCGGCATAGGTCTGGTGGTCGAAAATGAGATACATGTGGAGAGGTGATGTTATCTGGGATTGCAGATCGCAGGTTATGGGACTTTGTGTGGGAATATATTGGCTTGGCTAGACTGCGTGATGGGTAACCCACGGGTACCCGTTTGGCCGTGCTTCTCTTTTTTTTTCTAGGCCAAATTTAATACGGAATTTTTGACAGAACTAGAAATTTCGAGTCTATTACGAAAATATGATATTTATTAAAAAAAAAAACTTAGGGCTTTACCCGACGCACGGCTAGGCACGGACCAACTGGTCCGTGTACGGGTACCCATCACGCAATCTAGGCTTGGCGAAACGGGTCTTACAAAAGTATCAGATGATTTGATACGGAGATTTGCGCAGCAGCATTTATGACATAACGAGCTTACGGAGTAACGAATTGGATGTACTTGCCTCAAAGCTTATAGAGAAATTGAACTTCCACTAGAAATTACTAGGTAGAGCTCTACCTTGATACGCGCCTAGGATTTCGTACGGTTGTTCTATGATTACGAGACAAACTTAAAGATACGTTTAATATCCTTTTCCTTTAGTAATTTAGGCTTAAATACCTTGCCTTTCCGAGGGTTGTCTAAACAGAGGGCCTTGATGATTCGTTGAATAGAGGAGCGCTAGACTAGTCTTCTTCTTAATTTCGCTATAGATTTTTCTATCCCTACGTATCGCGCGTACAATACTACGAACAAAGGTCGGCCATTGCTGACCAGGCTTACGGTCATGCTTTATCGGTGACGAGAGAATAGAATCCTCTATTTTGACGTATTTGACGCGTTATGGTGACGCGTTGTGGTGAGGTAGTTGTGGGGGTGTACGCAGAGAAACGCCGCAAGCTCTTACTAAGGTTTCAATTATGAAAGTCACTATTTTGTCGACAACTATCGATTAAGCGAGCACGTGTTTAGGTAGACGGATCAACTTTGCAGTCTTTTCTACTACGTATATCCCCTTTATATAGAATATATTTTCTTTAAATTATTATAAGCTAGATTAGCTTTATAAAATAAATTAATAAAATATATATAAATGTAAATATAAAACTTAATTTTTAATATATTTAACATATAATACTTGTATTTTAAACCTTATGTAAATTCGTACTCTTCATACCGCCCTCAAATGCCTATCTCTATCGTTCCTATCACAAAGCGCCTGACAATCCATCATGCTGCTATAGCGGCTGTCGAGCCACTGGCAGCAGCGTAAGAGCTGCTAGTAGCCCAAGTCCCGTTCTGGAAACAAGTGTTGCTTATCTTCCCCGTCGAATCCAAGTAGTAGACTCCGCTCTTCCCTGGCTTGACACCGATTGAATGGATCCAATTACTATATTCGTAGCAGCTCGGATGTGGCCAAACAGCCGTAGTATTCCAGCCCCAGGACCAGCAGCCCGTACTCGTCCCGCAATCTTGTTGACACGATAGGATACTATCAAAATACCAAAGCCCCCCGCCAGGATTGTCCATGGTTCCCTCGACTCCACAGTCTCCTACTGCTTTAAGAAGATTATAAAAGGATTTAAAGAAAAGGAATATGCTTTAGTATAGGCAGAGCTTCGAATTTAGTAATTAGAGGCTCGGGTAGAGTAGTTAGAACCTAGGAAAAGACAAAAGGTTTAGACGAGTCTGAATTCTAAGTTTATAGATATTCGGGCTATTAAAGAGGCTTAGATCAAGGCAGGGGACCGTGAAATTAATAAGGAGGACTCTAATTTGTCTATAGAATCTACTATTATAAGCGATTATATAGAAGTTCAAGATTTGTCGAGTTAATAGGGTTAGAAGTAGGTAGGCTAGAATTAAGCGAGGTGGCCGGAATAGGGGGGCACGGATTTAGCATCTATTACCGTGATTGTCGTTAACGAGAGGCTAGAAAGCAGCTAAAATAGTCTACGGCTTTATAATAAATACGCAGCTTTAGGAGGTAACTAGTTCGGGCCCTTTTATACGACTGACAATTATAGGCAGCGACGATAATAAACATACTATCTCGAACAGATATTCGCTACGAGGATAATAGCCATATAAAATTAAGGCTGTTGTCAAAAGAAGAAGAATACTGAGACGCCTAACCACACTTACTATGAAAACATATAGTAAGGCAGGATATAGAGGCCGTAAAATATATTAAAGGTGGTTAGGGGAGAGAGATTAAGGCTACTGTCTGTGACAGCAGCGGTCAGAATAGCTTTTACCAGTGCGCCAGCGGGCCAAAAAGGCACTAGAATTGATCGGAATCAATTCTGCTATTCCACTATATATGCAGGTCCAGATCTGGCCGCACCCACCACGTGCCCCCACACGTGGCCGACACACCAGATCTGTGACACTGTCGAAGAATACTAAGACGCCTGACTATACCTACTAC
>JAAMPI010000299.1:0-16590 GCA_013054445.1 Cudoniella acicularis
ACATCGAAGGTCCAGAATTCGACGACCTCGACACAGTCAAACGTTGGCAAGAGTTGTTCAGTTATTCATACGTCGAGGCCACTGGGCTCATCAAGCAACGGCGGGCTGATTTAACTCGGAAGAGAATATCTGACTCTCTTTGGCACCTTGTGCAACCTCAAGCTGAAGCGGATGGCTACGACCGTGAAGCCTACGCGCATATGCTTGAGCTTGGTGGAGCATCTAAGAAATCAATCTCGACTCAGATTGCCCTCTCTTCGTCACAAGCACGCGCGGTTTACTTGATAAAGCTTGAAGGTCCTCTCGATACGCCAAAGAAAGTTCAAATCGCCGGTGGCCTCATGAAGACCCCGGACCAGTTACAAGGCACTGGGGATGACGGAGACGCAAGATTTTGCCAGATCGATGGAACTACCAAGCTTGCAGTTGAACAATGGTGTTCTCGACAAGACCATAACGCGGTTTTCGTTCGTATCACGAAGGCCTATAAGGAACTTTCGGATGATTCCATCTATCCAACCTTGGGAAAGGATGCCACTTTGCCCCAAAATCGCTCCCAAGATGCGCATCTCGTTAAGACCAGCTTGAATGATTTCCTTCCGGCACAACAACAATACCCAGTCTGGTACTTTTTCTACGGAACACTTGCAGAGATCCCAAGGCTCAAGAGCGTTCTGTCGCTGGATGAAGGCTCAGATCCTATCTTGTATCCGGCTTGTCTGACAGGAGGCAAACTCCAGACATGGGGCGGAGGAAAATATAATGCTCTGGTCGATGCGCCTTATGGCGAGTGTGTTGAAGGCTCAGCATACCAAGTCATAACAGAAGAACACGAGATTTTTTTGAGACTCTATGAGACGGATGCCTATGAAATTGTCCGATGCGATATTTCTATTGGCAATGAAGTCGTTCCAGGCTGCACGTTTAGATTCATCGGCCAAATCGACTAATCTCACCTAATAGTCCCACCAGTTTACCCCCACTACCTTGGATCCACATCGCCCCCATGGAAGGGTACCAGAACGCCAGGGTGAGTATTTACCCAATGGTGCTTCAGTTCTGTAATCGGCCCAGGGTTTTGTCCACATTACACACCTTAGACATTCGTCTCATACCGCCTTCTCTTCGACACTCACAACCTTACACCTTAGCCCACTTGGGGATCAAAAAACACTTTCGATAGGCTAAGCCGGAGCGAGCAGGTAGTTTCAAGGTGGGGAGAATCAAAATCGTTAGAGTAGGTAGTTCTATCTCAATCCCACTGTTTTCACTTGGCTTTTGCATTTTTCTAGACCATTCTGTGACGTTAACATTAATTGTGATTGATTATCCTATCTACTGGGCATAAGGCTTCCGGCTAATGACAGCTATGGGAGAGTCTGGGGGTACCTGTAGCTCGCGAGAGCATCGAAACTCACTATGCGTTCTCTCTCGGCTCCTGCGAATACTGGAAGTACAGCATCGCAGTGTTCGTAGCCAGCATCACGTACAGGTGAGAGATCCGTCTTCGCTGACCGGTAGATCCATAAGATAAATCAACGTAAATGGCAGGACCTGTATACCCAAAAGAAACATATTTTGCCTCCGCATTTTGCGAAGGTGAACGCTAGTGCTGAAGCAAAGCCCCCTAAAGCTTTGTCAACACCCAGTGAACCCCTTCTGACCTGTTTTCAAAAAATTTTGTGCTTTTTTGTTTTCCGATCCCAGTAGGGCGTAGATCGATGTCGTAGATGGCAATGTTCCCCCTGTGCACAAGAAAAGTTAGCATGTAAATTATAAAGCGAGGGAAGGGAACACTTAGCTGTTTATACTCCATTGATAGTCCCCGTGCTGTTTCAGCCATTCCATCGCCTCTTTGCTCAACGAAGTGATGTGCAATGAATGGGTATTGTCAGGTTGTCGGAGCCTTGGATCTAATTGCGCATAAACTCCCAGCTTTTTCGCACAGGCTAGGAGGCAGTGGTCGAAGGCCTTCTCTTCACGGTGTAAACAAGAGGACTCCACGGCTTCATCTTCATCGGCGGGAAGCGGTTGGTGCAAAAAATGGGCTGGATTGAACTGTACAGCCATTTCAACAAAGGCCATGGTGAATGCAATCCAGTGCTTTGCCTTCTTTGCATCGACCACTCCAGGAGGTCTCCGGAATTCGATGCTCCCAAATCCACCTTCTTTGGCATTCCTGAAGTTCCAGGAATTGTGTTTGTCCGGACAGAGGTATTCGCATACCTCGTCGCGAGCAAGGCTATCAATTTGTCTACAAACGTAAGCAAATCCACCCACGGTAGACAAGTCTACCGCAAGTGATAGGGCATTGCTGACGTTGCTCTTGAACATACCGAGAACGTCATCTTGTCGTGAGGGTGGAGCACAACGTGCTGTCATGGGCTCCCAAAACGCAACTGCCTTGGCCATTTGACGAAGCTGAGCGAGAGAATAAGACTCAGTGGCGGGTGAGATGTGGATATGGAAGCCGCAGGACATATCACGACGGAACTCGAAAGAGGTATTGAGCATGGCCCAAAACTTGTCTATTACCATGGCCCAACTGGCATCACCGCGGATGATGGAAGAAACAATCTCGACGGGATAAAACCCATCTCGACGGTGTTTCTTAGAAAGCGATCCATCCAAGGTGACATGCCACTCCATCTTATAGTTGGGTTTCGGTCCTTCGTTCTGATCATAGACAACGCACGGAAACAAAGTCATTGTGATCAAGTTTGAAATTGACCGGAGGAGGGAAAAATTAAAATCGCGAAACGCGCGTTCGCTGGAGTCGAACGGGGGAAGCACCAGGCTGTATCTCTGTAAGAAGTCAGCACGGGGGCGGATGATCATCTCGAACTCTGCGCCGAAGCTTAGAGGGAGATGATCATCCGAGAAGAGCTGGGTAGGGAGCTCGCTTGTTTCGTCAGGATCCGTACGACGATGAGCCCGCCGAGAGGTTGAGGCTTGCGCAGCTGGGGGCTGCAGGGAACCTGCTCGTGCTCGCCGATTGTACGAAGATGACATTTTCGATCGATATCTACGGAGAAAATAGTTAGTAAAACGGGGGAAGGGGAGGGACTCACCTGGTGTTGATCGGAGAAAGGGAAGGAAGCGAGAATCTTTTAGTCCCATGGCCGCTAGTTGATTGTCTGGTAGCACTTGCCAAAGTTGTATAAGTTCTCTAGACTGACATTACGTCAAGAGCCAGCTCGCCAAAATGGGAAGTGACGGTGATCTAGAAACATTACATATTTGCTAGACGAGGGGAAATGTTAATCTTGGGGCTCGTTTTACCTTAATTTTCTTCTTCAATAATAAAGCATTGGGAACGAGGATTTCTGATCAACTTTGGTCCTTTAGTTGTGCTGAGAGAGAGGTTTGAGAGTGCGCTCAGAACGTCTTGATGACAAATTGAGCCGAAAGGGGACAATTGAATACCAAACGCATAAAATTCAGCATTGAACTTCCATAGGCAGCTTAGTCAATCTCAAGTTTGAACTAAGAAATAGTATATAGAAGAATGTCAGTGAACAGAATCCTAGGAAGTGATTGAGGATGGCAAGAATGAGCAGATAATTGTTTGGTGAAAATAGCAGCATGATACTTGATGAAAACCCGAATAATATCAAACAGTGGGATTATAACATGTTGTCTTACGCTGCGTGACAAACAAATATCTCATAATCCAATTTTGATGTAGCTGACTCCCCTGAAAGAATTTGAGTTCATCTAACTTGATAAAGAGATCCGTTTTTATAAGCATTTTATTAGCACATATAAACAGCAACTGTGATATCTTGAGACTAATTTTGTGCTTTCGAACCTACCTGGCTCCAACTTCTTTATACCATTGACGAACCGATCAAACGTAAGGAGACTCGTTCGACTTATCCTCGGTTTGACAAAGTACAGCGGCGTAGAGATATAAAGTTTGACGACTTGGTCGCCTGCCAATGTTATTATATTGATCCTTCTGATATTGCATTTCAGAATTATCGACGTTTCGATATCTAAAGATTGGTATCTCCAAAAGAAAAGTATATTGAGGCTGAATAATATGAAAGCCAGTGTTGATATTTCGAAAGTTGCGAGGACAAGTGCTGGGACCAACAACCAAAGTATTAAATAGAGAACCACTAAATCATATTATAATTATTTATTAGATTAAAAGATGTCCCTACTACGGGATTTGTTGATACAAGATCCTTTGAATGCGACATGTATATAGTATACAAAGCCTATTATAAGTACTTACAGCTATTTGAACTATAGTTAAAATACGTGAAAAGCCGTCAGCTTTGGTTTTATCCATATTTCGTCCTTAGAGATGTTAAAATATTCTAGATAATCGTACTTCATTAGCCAAACAAGCTGAAAACCATCGATAGGGAATATTGGAAAGTCCGGACATTTAAGAAAAAATCCGCCCATATCAACGAAAAAAGAATGTCGTATTTTCCAAAACGTGTTGATAAGTTAAGCTAAATTTTCTTATCATAAAACCCATTTGTCTAATGCCTTTTCTCTTCGAGGAACAGATTCCCATTCTTCTTTAAACTCAAAGAAAGTATCGACGGATTAAAACGCAGATCTCCACTATATTACAACAATACCAATAATCATTTCTAAAAAGAAAATAATAAAAAACCATCCAACGTACTTTATTAAAGGCAAATCCGATATGTCCTATATCTGAAGGAAGTATATTGAAAAAGAATACAAACCAGCTGCATAAGAAATTAATAACAAAACAACTCAGAAATATATCCCAAATTCGTCGGCCGTCTGGAGAAGATGTCCAGCCATAAACTATCGGAATGGTGGTTGAATTCGTAGCAGTTCTGGCCATAAGACTAGAAGCAAGCTGTGCTAGTGCCATGCGTTTTAAATCAAAGGGCTTCAAACTAAGAAGTGAAATATAAGCAGGACTAAAGTTCGGGGAAGTAGTATGGCCGGTATGGCATGGTGTAGCAACGGAAGGAACAGAAATATTATAGTGCAGTGTAGTGTATTATACTTGGTGTATGTAGAACTCGAGGAAAACACAGTGCAGCATATTCAAGACCAAGCACAAAACAAAATAAACAAAAGAGTAAATATAAAACTTGCCACTTGGCTTAGGGGTCGAACAAGGAAAAGCGAGGCTGCATCCATCCCATCTGAGGCAAACACAACATATTCAGATTCATTTCATCGGGCTTGCTGCACCTTCATGCCGCCGTCGTCCGTTTTGTGGAACGAGCGCGATTGTTACATTACGTAATGTGAATGCAAATGCAAATGAGCTTTCACTTTCACAATAAGCAGAAACTTTCAAACGAAACAAGAAGTTGGTTGCCATAAATAAAACGTTGTGTTGCGTTCGCTAAAGGAAGATGACTAATTGCGTACTTCGATTGACCATTAATAGGGAAGCGGCTTCAAGATATTAAGAAAAAACGACTATTATTTTATTCTCGTAAAAGCGCACGTTTATATCGCTATCAGAAACGAACTGTATCCAAGGATACAAATACCGAATCTGTGACGACCAAGGCCGTCACGTGTACGTCATTGTTTACTTACGTGCCTGCTAGAGGGTAAGCGAGCAGACCTACGGGTAAAAGACCTTCGGATGAAGACCTACGGAGAAAGCACTACGGATAAGAACCTAGCTTTGTACGTAGTTGGGATTCCTGTATATAGGCCGAGACTTCTCTTTCTCTCTTCCTTCTGTAGCTTTAGATTCTCAAATATACGATTCGAATACTCTGCGCCTTTGTCTGATATCGTGCCGTCACAGAATCCAAGTATTTATTTCCTTTCTTAACCAGCAACTTTTTTTGGCAAAAAGGCATGTCACTCTTCTTCTATTATATTATAAAGCTAATTCAGGTTAAGTTTCTATAATTTGAGAATCGAAATCGATTATAAAAAGACGAAGTTCTTTTCTTTTTTATTATTCCTTTTTTAGAAACGGTTGTAAACGTTTTCTTTTAAAATTTTTATATCGAAAATATAATTTATAAGAAAATAACCGATATAAACGCCGATTTAATTATATGTTAGATAGAAGGCAAACTTTAATTTAAAGAATATTTTAAAAAAAAAATATATAATAAATCTATTATTTAAAAGAAAGATATTGTTACAGCTCTGCAAAGGCACTAGGGCCCTGACGTCACGTAGGGACGTATTTGCAAGAAGGTGCTGTATTCACGAAGAAAACTAAGCTAAGGAGAGAAGAAGGAGAGGTNGCCCTGAAGGGGCCTTATATANAGGAGGTGAGTACTGGCAAGCGAGGTCACGTGATAAGGGGTTAGGGGGACGTGTCGCAGCCTCCTGTCGTATATAGCGCTATACTGTCTGAGTCTGACTAGTCATAGGACTGTGCGTTATACTAGGTCTATAACAATAAGAGAGTATCCCGATTCGGGTAACGGTCGTATCTAACGGGAAATCTATTATAGGTATAGCCGCCGTTTTAAGAAACGTTATAAAGCGTTCTTATAGTTCTTTTCTTTTATAAGAGTTTATAAATGTTTCTATATCGCCGATTATAATCAACGTATCTCGAGCGCGTAATAATAAGACATTTAGTTGTTTTAAGGATAATATAAATCTAATATTATATCTAGAATTATTCTATATTAACGAGATTATAACTATATCGCTTTCTTCTTTTTAATAGTTGTCTAGAAGAATAGACAGGAGCCTTAGGTTATATATAATATACTAGATATAGAAAGATAAGTTCTTAAATAACTTTAATAGTATAATAAGATATATTTAATAGATTAAATAGTAGCTATTATAGAATGTCTCTTATTAATTATAGATATTTAGATCCGTAGCTTTTTTAAGTTAATAGATATTATAGATATTAATCTAATTCGAACTAAGTTATATAAATCGAGGTTATTTAAAACAGGGTTATTATCTTTGCCTAGCTTATCTAATAGAAGCTATAACTAGCCGAGATAAGGAGTTAGAATAACGATATTATCTATACGATATCTCTATTAGCTAAGATAATAAATATATTTAAATATTATTTTTACTTTAAACATGTTTTTCTTTAAAGACGTTAAAGTAATATCTTTCTAATCTAAGACGTTATAAAGCTAGATCTCTAGTTTATTATAATTTATAAATATTAAGTTATCTTAGAAACCTTTTAGATTAGGTCGCCTTTAAGTGTTTAGAATATCGGTAAGGTCGGGATATATTAGTTGCCTAATAAGGCCTAAAAGCTTAAGTTATATATAATATTATTAGTAGAGGATATAATAAGGATAATCTCTAAAGACAAGCCTCTTAAAAAGTAATCGGTTTAAATCGTAGCCGTCTCCTTTCTTTATACTAAGATTATAGTATACCTTAGGCTAAAGCTACTTATAGTCGCCGATTAAGATTAACTATTTAGTTTCTAGTCTTAAAATAGTAAGGACATAGCTCTCGAGTATTTCTCTAGCCTCTTTAATAAGAAGTATACTAGGTAAGATAAACTAGAAGGCCTAAATATACTTAATAGTAGCCGTTATAGTATATCTAATTATATACTTCTAATAGATAACCTAGAAGTCTTTCTTTATATAAATTACCTAGATTTAATAAAAAGATATATTATATATCGTTTTAGCTTTATAAAGCCTAGCTATATGTTCTTAGAATATTTTAAATCGCTAGCTGTTTATAGCCTCTATCTGTCTTTTAGCTTTTATTTACTAGATTTCTTTAAATATAACCCTAACCCTTCTCTTATATATTCTTATATCTTTTCTTTAATACTACTAGTTAAATAAGTAAAATAGATCTATTGCCTTACCTCTCTTACCTACTTAGACTATATTATTCTCTTCTTTAGACACGTAAAATACCTTAAAAAAGAAAAGGCTATCTATCTTAAACTCGAGATATTCTATAATATTAGATTTTATAGTATTAGCTTAACTAAATACTTTAAAGGCTTCTTATAGATTTTAAGACTCTTTTCTAACTAGATCTTTTTATAAATTTAATATTCGCTATTAGTCTTAACTAAGTTTAATAGACTATTATATCTCTTTAAGTAAAAGTAGTTATATTCTAGTCGTCGCCTTTATAAAAGATCTTAGGCGAACGATATTAGACTCGGGTATACCTAAGTCTAATAGTTTTTTTAAGAATTAGTCGAGAATATAATATATATAATAAACTACTAGGATCTTTTCTATAGAGTACTTATAGATCGTTTTAGCTATTAATAAGCTAATAAAAGATTTTCCTACTCCTAGAGAATATCGGTTATAACGTGAGTTATTTAAAGTATAACTAAGCTAAATACCTAGAGGTCTTTAGATTAAGCTAAGTCTCTAGTAAAGCCTTACTATAAAGTATACCGCTTATGATTTATCGAGTCGAGTAGGCCGAGAGAGACCTAAAACGTCTTATAGATCCTTCGTATAGTCGTTCTTAAGACTAGCTATAATATTATAGATCTTATTTAATAGTTAATATAAAAGGTATAATAGCTCTTTTCTTTATTTCTAATAGAATATATTATCTTCTAAAGACAGTTCCTTAATCTTTTATAGTTATCTAAACACTAGTTCGTATATAAAGACGGTAATACTTAGCTATACGACTTTTATATTACTCGTAGTTTTAAGCTTTAATAAAGCTTTTTATATTACTATTTTAGAGATCTATAAATAAATAATAGGAGGAGCTTATATTAGAAGGTCTTCTTCTTATATTACTATTATTAAAGTAATTACCTTCTAGTCTATTATTAAATATATTATAGACTAGTATTTTAAAAATCTCGGATTATCTTTAATAAATCGTTTATACGAAAGAATATCCTTATCTCTTAACTAAGAAAGATCTTATATATATAATAACTAAAGAGACTATAGGTTACGCTTATTATATAGAATATCCGCTATACTTAAGTACTTAATATATAAGCCTCTACTACGACCTTTCTTAGACGTAATAGCGCTCTAGATCTCTTTTTATAAATCGCGTAATATATCCTTATAAAGTAATCGGAATTGATTATTAGTATATAAGGCTAGGTTTATCTATCTAATATTATTTTCGTAAACTTTAACTATTCGGCGTAAGAAAATGTCCTTTATTATAAGCTCGTCTAGGCTAGAGAATATTATAATCTTATATATATCTATAAAGTTATTATTATAATAACTGTTAAGACTATCTATATCTAGTTTATTTATAGTCTTAATTATATTAACTATATATATAATTCTTGTTACGGCTCTGCAAAGGCACTAGGGCCCTGACGTCACGTGGGGACGTATTTGCAAGAAGGTGCTGTATTATCGAAGAGACTAAACTAAGGAGAGAAGAAGAGGTTCTCCCGGAGGGAGAANCTCTATTTAACTACACAAATAGCGCTAGTAAGCGAAGTAGTCCGTAAGCGACTCCCCCGGATAGTGTTATAGAGTAGTCAGGCAGACGTCAAGTAAATAGTATTCTATTACTTAGAATAATCGACGAAGAAGAGAAGAAGGGGAAGGGAGAAGCTACTACGTATTTAACCTCTACCCGAACCTCGCTTAGGCCTAGCGCCGTCACGTGTAGAACAGGTCACGTGAACCAACTCCGTGACAGATAGTAAGTTACTCGGTTAGTCGTTAAGCTATTAAATCGACTATCGATTAAAAGAATAAGCTATTATTAAGTTATTAAATCGACGAACGTCGAATTAAGTTATTACGTCGACTATTATTAAGTTAATCTATTCTAGCGTCGAACTAGGTCTATAATAATATAAATTAAATAATATTTTTTATTTTTTAAAATTATTAATAAAAAAAAAAAAAAACTAAATAATAAAAAAAATAATTATTTTAAAAAAAATATAATTTTTAAATTAGTCTAATAGTTAAATAATAATTAATAAAATAAAACGACTTTAAAAAATTATAAATATTAAAACTATTATAATAATAATAATACGTATTTAGATTAAAACTAAATCGATATTATATATATATTTAAAAAGTCTTTAATCGTTTATAATATTATATCGACTTTTAAAAAGTTTAAAAAAAATTATATATAATATTATTTAAAAAAAATAATTTTTAATATATATAATATATCTAATTAAGTTTAAAAAATATAAATCTTAATATATATAATTTATTATAATTATAAAATATAAACGTTTTTTATAATTTAAAAAAAGGCTTAAAACTTTTTTATTTATTATTTATTTATTTATCTTTTTTTATATTAATATATTATTAACTATTATATTTTATTTTAGATTATCGTTAATTAAAAGATATTATTAAATAATTAATAATATTATTTATTAATAAAAATAAATTATAAACTAAATATAAATAAATAGTTTTTTTATTTATATTTTTTTATTAACGATTTAAAAACGACTTATCTTTAAAAATATCGTTTATTTAATAATAAGTCGTTTAAAAAATAATCTTAAAAAAGATATAAAATAAGTTATAATTAATTAGTCGTTTATAAACGTTATAACGTTTTAAAGATAATTATTTAATAATAACGATTAAAAAGATAAATAAAAAATAAGTTATAATAACTTTTAAAATATTAACGATTTTTAAAATAATAGTTTATAAAAAACTAGTTATAAAATAACGGTTTAAAAATAAAAAAATATTTATTAGCGTTATATTAGTCTTTAAAATAGTCTTTAGATACTTTTTATATAAAAGTAAAATAAAAGCGAGTTATATACTCTTAAGCTATAAGTCGGCGACGAATTAAATAAGGCTATAAGCCTAGATAAAGATAAACTAAAAGCTATTATAAACTCGAATAAAGACGAATTAATAAGGCTTAATAATAAAGACGACGATAACGTAGATAGCGATATATATTTAAACGACGACGACTTAATAAAGCCTAACGATTAAGACGACGATAAATTAATAAAGTTTAACGATTAAAACGACGATAAATTAGATATTATAAAAGACGACTTAGTCTAATAGTTAGGCGACGACTAATAAAATAAGATAGTTTTAAAAAATCACGAATATTAAAACTATTATAATAGCGAGCCTTTTCTAGTAATACTATAACGATAGCGATACGCGCCTAGATTAAAGCTAAATCGATATTATATACGTGTCTAAAAGGTCTTTAATCGCTTATAATATCGCGCNGACTCTTAAAAGGCTTAAGAAAGAGTTACGTACGATATTATCTAAAAAAAGATAACTCTTAATATACGTAATATATCTAATTAAGCCTAAAAGCGTAAATCTTAATATATATAACTTATTATAACTATAAAATATAAACGCTTTTTATAATTTAAAAAAAGGCTTAAAACCTTTTTATTTATTATTTATTTATTTATCTTCTTTATATTAATATATTATTAGCTATTATATCTCGTTTTAGGCTATTATTAGTCGAAAGACGTCGTCGAATAGTTAATAATATTATTCGCTAATAAAGGCGAGCTATAAGCTAGATATAAAAAAATAGGTCTTTTATCTATATTTTCTCGCTAGCGATTTAAAGGCGGCCTATCTATAATTAGAAAGTCGGGTTTAGTTAACCCGANTTTATTTCTTATATAAACTTTTAGCGTAAAATTACCGAANNAGCGAACCCGACTTAGCTAACCCGACTTATTAGGGTTACGTCTAAATAAGCTCGGATATAGCTTAAATTTAANTATAAGTTAGCCCGNGTATATACGATANTAACCCCGTNAAATATATTACCTAGAGCCNNTTATAGAATNATTTATTAANGGTTAGATTTAGTAGATTGATTTTTAATAGAAAAGAGTAGGTATATAGGCCAGGTAAGTAAAAACCCTAGGTTTNANTATAANTAGATATAAAATNATAAAAGTATAAAATCGGAAATTATAGCTAGCTATCNTATATATAGGTTCGGAATATAGATTTAGAACGCGTTAAGTAAGACGACGCGTAGANTAGANTANAGAGAGAATCAGTTTAATTCGATTTATATTNCTATTATAGATCTATTCGTATATTTCTTAAGTNAGCGCGTAGTTATATATTCCTAATATAAGTATACCGTATTACCTAGCTATATTAATACGTATTTAAANGACGAAGACAAGTATAATATACCNTAGNAGAAACGAACGCGTATTATTAAGCAAGTCTAGGCTATTAAAGGGTTNATTACGGATCGANGAGAGTTATATTANTTAGTTTTACTATTAGTAANTAGCCCCCCTATTCTCGCGTTATAACTACTTAGGACAAATAGAATATAATATCGATTATAAGATAAAGCCTAAAGGCTATACCGATTTATTATTTATAANNAAGACGAGATCCGAAANTATTATCGAAAGAAATATAGATANGAGAATAAGTAGAANGGTAGGCCTAAAGTAGGGATAGAAAGACAATTTTTATAGAAAAGCGACGTCTATTACTAGTATTTTTTTGTCCGTAGACCGGGAGCCTAGTTTTTTAAGGTCTAAGTAGTCGAAGCTAGTCCTATAGTACCGTCCGAAGACGTCGATTTAAACGCCGTAAAGACAGAGTTAAAGTAAGCTATATAGTAAGTAGAAGAGGAAGTACGTCGCTAGATTATCGAACTAGAGAAGGCCCGAGAGCCAAATCTATAGTTACGTCGTATAGGGTAGGTTAAGTATTTAAGAGCGTTTGATCGAAAAGAATTACGAGTATTAGTTACCCCTATTATAGATAACGAGCCCGAGTTAGACGTGTTATATAAGGCGTTTAATTAGATGATTTAAGACGTATAATACTATTATATTCGACTAGTAGTTAGGTTAGAGGTATTATTTAAAATAAACCGAAAAGAGGTAGATAAAGACGTCTAGATACCGTTTGATAGTTAGATAGATATTATTATAATAATAGTATATATAGAGGTATATAAATAGTTATTACGTTATATTTTCCGGTCTAAAGACATTAAGCCCGAGAAGCGGCCGGGGTATAAGTTAATAGAGAGATAGTAGATAGCTATTTAAGAGGTATAGACGAATATTAAGGAGTTTATATAATAGAAGAAGGAGTAGGGAGATTTAGTAAGCGGGGAAGAGAAGGAGGGAGAGCTAGACGAAGAGATTAAATAGATAGTCCGGATCTAGCGACAGATTTTACGGTTATAGATTACGTTATTAAACTAGCTATTATAAGACAACGAGTATAAGAGCGTGTTGATTAGTAGATTAGCCGTTTTAGGTATACGAGAAGACGACGGGTAGTTAGATACCGAGGATTATACGCCTAAATATTTAGCCGTAATTAAGTTAGCCCGGTTAATAGTAGTTTAAGAGACGTACGAGCGGCGACGGGAAGCTATTATATAGTATAAGAGCCGTAGGTTAAGCGTAAAGTAAGCCCGAGACAAAGCAGACAGCTATTATATATTAATACGGCGTTTGGTTCGTATATTTATAACTATAGCCTACGACGAATAAGATCCTAAGCCTATATAATAGTTATATCGTAGCCGGTCGTACGGGTTTAAGATCCGGTATACTACTACGGCCGAGGGGAAGATCTAATAGATTAGGGACGACGTTTTATACCTTAAGATCCGGTTTAGTATAAGCTAGTTCCGGGAGATGATTTACGGGTTAGTTAAGGAAACACGAGTAGAGTTGTTTAAGAAGTTAATAGGCGTTAGGGTAAGTAGAGACGGAGAGGTAGATAGGAAGCAGGTGCCGCCGATTTATTAGGACAAGATAGTAGACTAGCCGTCCGAGACGAAGGTTAGATAGTCGTTTTTAGACGACGAGCGGAACTAGTTTGTCGTATATAAGTAGTAGTGGTTATATAAACGGATATATAAAGAGGCGGAGTTAAGAGAGTAGTTTATAGATACGGGGACAGTAAAGTAGGGAGCCGTAGTCGTATACTAGCGTTATATAGAGCGGTTCTAGGAGTTATTATAGATTTTAATATATTTATACGATAGTTAGCTAGCTAGAGCACTCGAGTTGTTAGGAATACGATAGAAGAATACGGCGTACGAGGGAGTAAGGAATATTTTTATTAAAGAGAGATTAGTTACGTTTATTATTACGTATTATAAAAGATATCGGAATAGTAGAAATATTAAGATTATCTATCGGTATTTATTACGAGAGGTAAAGGAGTTATTAATATATTTTTTATTAATAGTTTTATCGTTTTAAGAGAAGTTATAATTCTAAATAATAGGGAAGCCGAGTAATAGTCCGTTTTTATAAAGGGATAGTCAAAAAAAGGAGTACCGGTAATAGACAGGCCCTAAACGTCGATCAAGAGAAGCTATAAAAGGCTAGGGTAGTCGTATATATAACGATTAGACCGAGTTGATTTCTTAAGCCGGGCCGGAGAAATCGGAACAAGATCACTAGGCCTAATAGCGTTTGTCTAAATAGTATTATAGCCGTTTATAGACATCTAAACGAGCCCGGAAGATTTTAAAGTAAGCCGCGGTAAGGTAGATAGGGGTCGAAGGGTTAAATATTAATAGTTATCGCTAGATTACTATTATTATATCTTAGAGGTATTATCGCGAAGACCGATTTAAAAAGGAGAAGAGTAAGTTAGACGAAAGTNAGGGTTAGGATAAGGACAACGCGGATANGGATNATCTATANGATTTATAAGCCGGGNACGAGACCTACGTTATAGGNATGATTTACGCCCGAGAGTTAATAGAAGATAACAATTCTATTATTAGCTAGCGTAAGAAGTTCCGGCGGGTTAGCTACGTATAGTATTGTTTTTTAGGGTTTCCGTTAGTATACTAGGGTNTTAGGATAAGCGGGAGAGCTAAGAGAAAGCGNNAGGTATATAAGNAAGAGATATANGACGCGTAGTTAGCCCGGTAAAAGCGATTACGAGGAGTTNATATCTATATCGAGTTAGAGAAAATNTTAGAGAGCGAAGNACGGTTCCGTAGATTATAAGAGCNCGTGTTATAAGCTATTATAAAGNACTAGAGCCCTATTATAGCCGTGATAGGCACCGGGGTTAGGAAGACGTTATTATTCTAGTTANTAGCTAAGAGAATNAGTTCCGGGACGATAGTAGTNATTAGCCTATTAGTTTTATTATAAGACTATATAGTAGAATAGTATTAGTAAGCCGGNATTTCGTACGTTAAGTAGGACGCCCGATANTACTATTCCCCTAGCNAAATTATTATTATNACGCNNGAGTCAGCCGTTANTAAGACGTTTANNACGTTTTTAGACCGGTTATAAGGGTTATATCAGTTAGATCGGGTCGTATTTAACGAGTGNTATACGATATTAGATAATATAGCCGAGTTCCGGCCTAAAATACGGTAATTAGGCGAGTTGACGGAAANGGGGGTATAGATAGTTTATTTAACGGCTATATTANTANTATATANCGAGCTAGAATTTATAAGTATTATAAGGATTAAGGCGGACGATGTTTATATNTTCCGGTCTACTACTAGCCGTCCTAATATCGCGTATTCCGTCGTTAAGTATAAGGAGGACGAGTTTAAGAGAGGGGACGTAGCGGCCGTTTGNCGGTTAGTCGACGATAAATTAAAGGAATANCTAGTACTAGCTAAGATTATTATATATAATAGTAATATTATTATTACGTAAGAGGTNAGCCGTATATTAGATTATTACGTATATTATCGGGACGTCGGTAATATAGCCGTTAAAGACGAGATCCGGAAGGCGTAAGAGANTATAGATAGACGAGTTATAGTAGCNANTAATATATTTAGATTANGTATTAACCGGCTAGATATTCGGGTCGTTATTTACGTTAGGCCTATTTANTAGATACGGAGTTATAGCTAGGAGAGTNGTCGTGTCNGGCGAGATAGNNANAAGAGTAAAGCTATTATTTTAATNNNTATTAGAAGACAAGAGGTATTATANAAGNCATACGAGCAAGTATANTAACGGCTAGTCAAGTTCTATATTTCTATAATAGCTAGGGAGAAGTAGCGGATCGANTAGNAGAAGGTTAAGCGGTTCGTAAGCGGGGCCGTATGTCGACGGATTTATTTAGACCGGGANATAGACGGACGGGTTNATCGTATAAGNTATAANGACGAGGANNAGCGTTNTNACGTNTGTCGAGAAAGCGATACTATAATAGATAAATTAGAGGCCTAGCGGTAAGCGTATATCTAAGTAGAGTAAGACAAGCAAGACAATNAAGACAGGCAAGACTAGTAGATAGACAGCGGTATTAATATANTAAATAGTANTATAGTATTCCCTATAGTTANTAGCGATAGATTTNACGGTAACGACGGACTATACCCTAGTTTANTATTAAGGCGATCTTAAAATAGTATANTAAGTTTTGATTAAGGGTTTATAANCGACTAGATNAGTCTAAGANAGCGAGTTAAGTTCTAGTCGTANTAGAGCTAGCGCTAGTAGTAGCGGTTATAGTTCTAGGCCTAGATTTAGTAAGCCGGCTAAGCCGTATAGGATTTAGAGAACCGTTTAGACTAGTAGGTTAGTAAGTGNCCGTTATNTTACGTCNNGAANTATATANNTAATANCGTAGATTTCTAGTATACGTTAGAGGCGTATATTAATCTCGANTAAGAATTAGTTGCCTAAGAAGTCGGGGTATTATAANGNNTNNNGTT
>JAAMPI010000299.1:16595-44407 GCA_013054445.1 Cudoniella acicularis
TAGNNTACTAGNNATTANNNTTATAGNGTTANNNNATAGGTTTATATATAATAAGAGGAGATCCGGGAAGGGAATCAGAAGTTCTAACGGATCTTAAAGAGAATATATTAATACGCCGAGATCGTACGGCTAATAATAGTAGCGATTATAATAGCCGGACTATTAGAGGTAGTTAAAGAGGTAGTTTAGTTATAGATAAGGGTAGAGGGGATTTAGAGAGCTAATAAGAAGTTAAAGGTAAATAAGAAAGCCGAGATTAAAAGGGGAATATTAAAATAGTTTAGGTAAAAAGTAATTTAAAGGTCAATTAAGGCTAGTGTTTTATTATAAGTGTTTTATAGGTTAATAGTTAAGTTAGAGGATTAGAAAAAGGGGAATAGAGTATAGAGAAGATAGATTTAAAATAGGATATAGAGATTAAGCCGGTTAAGGCCTCGTAGTACGAGTATATAAGTTAGGGGTTAAGTCGATTTAAGGGTTAGGGAACAAGCCGATTTAAGGGTTAGGGGACAAGCCGTTTTAGGGTAGAGGGACAAGCCGTTACGCGTAGCGCTATAAGAGAAAGCCCTCGCTAGCGAGGCGGTAGTTAAAGAGTAAGTAGTTAGTTTTAATATAAAAGATAACCTATTAATAGATTTAATATAATCTAAATCTATTAATATAAGCCGTTCGAATAAGAAAAGAAAGAGAAAAGAATAAAATATTAACCCGAACCCGTTAATATTAAATATCCGATAAGAAAAAAAGAAAATAAAAAGAAGATATAAGTTAAAACCCGTTAATACGAGGCGTTATAAAATAAAAAAAGAAAAAGATATAATTATAGATATAAAAAAGACCTTAGAAATAGATAAAATAAGCTAAGACAAAGTATAAGAAATAGCTATAGCTAAATAGAAGCTAAGAAGACCCTCTATCTTAATAATAGTAGCCTAAGGCTAAGATAATATCTAAGAACTAATAAACAACTAATAAAGTACTTAATAATAGAAAAGCTAAAGATCTTTTAATATAATATATAGAAAAATAAGAATAAGATAATAATCTCTTTATTTAAAGACCTAGATATATAGTCGTAGCTAATAGCTATTAGGCGAAATAAATAAAACGCGTAAAAACACGTCTTCCTCCCTTATATACCTTCTTTCCTATATAACTAAATACTACTATAACGTATTCTATTAAAGCCTATAAGCTCGAATATTATACCTAGTGTTATAGCTCTATAAAGGCACTAGGGCCCTGACGTCACGTAGGGACGTATTTGTAAGAAGGTGCTATATTCTCGAAGAAACTAAGCTAAGGAGAGAAGAAGAGAGGTGGCCCCGAAGGGGTCTTATATACAGGAGGTGAGTCTGGCACGGACCAGGACACGTGACAAGGGGGACGCATCAGGTAAGGGGGACGCGTCAAACCAGGTCTGTGACATATATAGAAGCTAATATTAAACAGGAATAATAAAAAACGTTTTAAAAAGCTAAATATACTTAAGAAAACATTATATTCTTAAATAATCTTTATAATAACCCTAGTAATTATAGCCTTTTATATAGTCCCTATTAGGCTAACCTAATTAGGGCTAGCGGGGTAACGTGACATTCCAGCGAACAAAATAGAATTAGAAACAAGGTAGTTATCACGACTAGCTAACGTGGCGTCGAGACTCACAGCCACAATCCGCTCTGGCGGTAGAATCTGCTCGTGCGCTAGAAGCAGACTTCTAATATGTTGGTGAGAAGTTTCAAATGACTGCACAGAGGGTCGAGAAGAGTATTAATCTTCTGGCAGCACTCGTTTCGATAGTAGAGGCGAAGCAAGGACTAAAGGAGAACCACGGGATTGCACGGCTAAGCTATCTGGCAATAGTGTTCCTCCCATTTTCTACGGTTGCTACTGTGCTAAGTATGCAGGGAATCTATGCACCTGGGGAAAGCCAATTTTGGTTGTTCTGGACAGTGGCGCTCACACTCACTGCTGGGGTTATTGGAATTCTCGTAGTATATGAGAAGGTTACTGGCCATTGGCAGAAACTGCTGACCAAATTCTACCCGTCGAAGATGTGGCAGAGAAAAAAAGATTGTGCACGAGGATTGATTTTGTGAACAATGGAAATAAAGTTAAGCATCGGGAGGCAAGTGGAGTTTTTGGTTAGAGGCAATAGAGAATCTAGCCAAGATATTTTACTCAGGTAGCGTAAAGGCTTCCGAGGCTTGATCGAATGTCCCCAGAGCAGGCAGAAATTCCATGTGATTTAGACAAATGAAAAATGCTCTCAACTTCAGATTCTTGAGCCCGAGAAAATCGTCCGTTAATATTAGATGTCTTTATTAATGACTAAGACGCTGCAGAAATTGACTTCGGCGCCTAGTTGGCCAACTCTGCGAGTGAAACCTTTGGCACTGGCAATTTTGTCACTGGCACTTGTGTCACCGGATCTTCCGTCGCTGGTTTTTCATGTGCCTCTGCTAGGGTAGGTCTTGCGGCACCCAAAGTGAAGTTTCTCCGCTGGCGGAGCAGTATCAACAGTAGGAGGGCGATTACAATGACGCCTAAGCCTACACCAACTCCAATCCCAGCTTTCGTACCGGTCGACAGACCAGAATCCTGGGACTTTGGTGCGCCACTACTGGTCGTCGGAGGGGTGATAACACTGGTCGTGCTGGCAGCTAAAGACGTGGAGCTGCTGCTCGTGCTAGTTGCTGTGATTTGTTGTGACGTTGGTGAAAAGCCAGTAGCCGGGATGTAGAAAAGGGTGGAGAGGGATTGCGGTGGAGGCCCGTCGAAGGTTTCGTCAAATGGGGCATAGCATTGGACGTCACTCGTCGCATTAGTGCAGCAGGCCCAGAGGCTCGATGAGGGGTTGTACACCGCGTCGAGTGATTTGTCGTTTACTGTACCCGTTAGTTCATGCTACAGTATCAACGGGTCCCAATTGCTATCCTGTGATTCTTACCGCATCGATTTTGGCAGACTGGACTTAAGTAGGTTGGGTCAGTGCAGCTTGCGACATAATACCCGCTTCCACCGCTCAGGGAATGGGTGTAATAGCAAAAGCCGTCAGACATGCAATAATCGCCATTGACGCAGCAGGGGACGACTTGGTTGGTGTCGTTGACAGGTCCGCATGGACTTGTGAAGCTTTGCCGGTTGGAGTTGGTTTGTAACTCGCCCTCTTCCTTCCAGTAACATGCCGCCATTGTAACACAGGCTGCCCTCGCCGCGATACCGGGAGGTCAAGCTTAAACAAAAAGACCAAGAGCTTGAATAGAGACACACAATCAAAGCAGAGGGTTCTCTAGCCGATAATTGGAAGCGGGAAGGGGTTGTAGGTTGCGACTTGGCCCAGACTCTGTTATTTTTGCTAAGCCTCACGCTTTCGCTGCAGACTGAGTGGGACCACCTTATGTTTTAAAGCACTCCCAGGAGGCAATGTGTCAGTGTAGCTTCTACGTGACTGTCACTGCATGCTGTTGTGTAGCCTACCAACCTCACAATACCGCTTCACATGTAGCAGGTATTTTTGAATGCAGCGAGATGCATTAAGGGGCATGTCGCCACTTCGCCCTAAAGCCGGGGTGTCGAATAGAGACACGAGAAATGCGCCCTCTTTGTGTCCAACTGCCCAAGACAGCACTTTAGGGGCAGCACTTTAGGGGCTGGCCTCTGTGGCCCTAACGCCTCAAGACTCAGGATTAATTTTTTCTTTCGCTAGTTCCGCTTTAGTCTCTGGATGTGAGCAGCGGCCGCTTTTACCGGAGCTAAGGGTGAGTAAACCTGAGCCGAGGATGAGCACACCTGAGCACACCCTGAGCATGTCTGAGCATGCCTGAGCAGAGTCTAAGCAGAGCCTGAGCAGAGCCTGAGCATCCTAACGAGCCTGGGGCCTAAAGTCCGTGTTTTTAGCGGGCGCACACCTCACTTTAACCACGAACCAGGGCAGGAAATACCTACAAAGCATAAGGAGGCGAAACGCCAACTCTATGGCTTCGCAAATATAACGTACTTGACCAGTAAGCTGGCCAGAATCCCTGTCACTCGCACCTAGTTCTACGTTCCAAACTAATACAACTCAACAACTAACTATTAAAATGTCTAATACTAAAGGTCGAATTGCACTTACCCTTCGGGCCTATCAACAGGGCCATTTTTCAAGCTTACGGGCCGCACGCTCGTACGATTTCTCACGTTCGACCTTAGCCCTACGACACTAAGGGACCCTAGCTCGATCCGATTTTACCTCTCCTAACTATAAACTCACTTAGACTAAAGAAACTATACTTGTTAATTAGATATTATCTATAGATACACGTGGTATACCTTCTATATAAGCCTCAGTTAAGTAAATAGCTAAAATATTACCTGTAGAACGCGTTTAAAACGCGTCAGTCGTACGGCCTAAAATAGGTTAGTATTAGGTCTACTGCTTTATAAATCGACATCCTAAACTCAAATTATAATATAATTAGAAGTACGATTATTAGCGAGTAAAATACAAAGATCCTAAGGTTATTTAGGCTTGGTTTTTTACTTACATAGAATATAATTATAAAATATAGAATTACGAACTCACCTTTCCAAACAGAAACAGATTTCGTGCAGGTGAGGATTCAGGTTAAACAACCAGCTGTTGTTTTCTAACTTTAAGCCACCTTGTGTTATGTATGTATTAATCACTTTTCTGTGCTGGCCTGACGAACTTTCTAGTGCCTATCCATACGAGGAGCCTTCATATAGTGTGTCTAAGTTAGAGGATTTCTAAATTCAGGAACTGTTATATTTCGGGACTAGCAAGTGTGATATCGTCCTCGCAGCGACAAATAACAGGCAATATTACGAACTTACATCTTCAGCGCCTTAACAACCTTCCTAGCAACATCCTCGCCAAAGCATATCACTTCCAACCTAGCCTCCTCCGTGTGTTCCAGTTTCCCCACGCTCCCGATGTGTGGATTCGCTGCATCTCCTGGGCGGAACTGACCGTTACCCAAAACGGTCCAGCAGGATAGCGACCTGTACCAGCAGCGAAGATGGCGGCCTTGCAGCCTTCAAGAGCGGATACAGGCGCGAAGAAGACAAGCCTAAATTTCGCGGTTGCCATTTCGGAAAATGTATCAGAAGGCCAGGTTGCTTTGGTTCAGAAGGTTCAGAATGGGGTATGATCTGGATCTGGCGATGTGCCTTGGGACATTAATGTTGGACGTTGGATATTGTTCGACACGCGCCTGATGCGCTCTTACTTCAATTGTGTGAGGTCGTACTCGAGCAACACGTGTTGGGGTAGTGGCTAAGTCACGAGTAATCTGTTCCGGTCAGCTTGCGAATCAAACTCATTCATGAATAGCCCTAGTTAATTCATAAATCAGCAAGCTCATTCACTAAAAAACTAGATTTACGAACCAACTAGTTGATTTATAAATAGTCCTAGTTAGTTCGTAAATCCAGCTAACTTATGAATTGACTAGTTAGTTAGTAAATCTGCTAAAATTATATAAAAAAGAACATACCTCTTGAGGGGCTTCTACCGCCCCCTAAACCCCTGGACTAACCCTAACTAATCCTAACTACTAACCCTAACCTTTGCCTACACTTCGCTCTAGCGAGGGTCTTCCATAATAGTAAAAACAAGATAATATTCACGACTGAACGGGATTCACGAACTAACTATGCCAATTCACGAATCAACTAGTTGCTTCGTGAATCCAGTTAATTCTTGAATTGACTAGTAGATTCATGATTGGATTTGATTCACGAACTGACCAGAACAAATCACATAAGCTTGGTCCAGCATGCGTGAAACAGAATAAACGCATTGTGCCGTTTTGATAAAAGAAAGTTGCCTCTGATCCGTAAAGTCGTTACTCAACAGGAATATTGCTATTGTTCTTATGTGTTCTCTAAGAACAGGCAGCTTCTCTGTTACAAGAGAGGGGTTTTAGTAGCAAGTGATTTGAAGTGAATAAGAACTTTCTTTAAAAAAAAACATAACAATAAATATAATATCAAAGAGCAGAACCAATCGCACGCCAGCAATATCGTTTGCTCCACACCGTGCCACAAACAAGCTAGGCTTTATATCAAGGCCCGAAGAGTGAATATCAAAAGACAGAATTTGCACCTTGGTCTCATTCAGGATCACACTGGATTTCTTATCGGTTAGGGGGCACAGACCATCCATAATCCTCATTATAGTCACTGGGCGTAAACGAATTGTTCTTTATTGAAAGTATATTATTTACTCTGCATTGCATTATTGCTTTCCCCAACCTGTTAGAGGCTGCTTCTTGCATCTTCCTTCGTCAAAAAAGAATTATTCAACATTCTGGTGCCCTCTTTTGATAGAGAAAGAGCATCCTCCAGGATAAAAGTATGGCGGTCGATCCCATCTCACTTTTTGGGCCATTATTGCTCGCCAACATCGCAACCAAATTCCACTTGCGAGGCCGAACCGCCACTTGGTTTGCTAAACCCTCCGTCCTCCAAAAGGTATTTAACAATTTCGATTAACATACTTACTTCCAAGTTGAAATACTAAAAGTAAGTAATTGTCTCTAGGCTTTGTTACGAGTGACAGCTCCTCTTAGTAGCCTTCCCCAACCGGTCAAAATTGCCGTTGCAATCAACAGGCGCGTCAAGGTAACGAATTCCGAATACAAAATCCTCAACACTCTGCAAGGCCACGGATGGCCATCGGCTCCGGAAGCGGTCGACATCCTTGATCAGCTGTGGAGAGGGACTCGGTGGGATCTTCAAATGTATACCGTGAATGGAACCCATGTCCTCACAGACAACCTGGAGCGGTATACCGATATCGCCAACAAAGATAGCCGGATGGAGACCTTGGAGAAGCAGATAAAGGGCTTGCAACGCCAGCAGCAAGTGATGTGCATGTGGGAGATGAAATGCGGATTTGATCGGATTTCAAAAATTATTCGACCTACTTACGAAAAGGCACCACTCAACAACCAAGAAAAGATTATTGCCTACGAACGGAATTCCCGCGCACACGAAATCACTTTGGAACCAATCTTGGATGCTATTGACAACTCTTTTTACAAGGGGGTTCCAGAGCTCGGCAACTGTTTTGCAGCTCTTTTCGGTGTCTCGGTCGATGAGGCAAGAGCGATGCTGAAGATTGATACCGCAGGGGAGTTGAAGGTTGAGGAAATTCTTAATTACCATGGCTTTCTTTGGAAGAGTGGTACATGCAACAAATTTGTTAAACCTTTTTATAAGTGGGTTATGGCAATGAAAGAGGCAACTGAAAAGCCCGAGGCACACATCGCAGTCGGTACAAAGAGCTCCCTCCTGGATGCAGCGGCGGATGCTTCCAGATGTGGATGTGAAGACAAGCAAGCTGCATTCTTGAACATGGCAGAACTTTGGGCCAATGTGGCGGAAGGATCAAAGGCGGGATATATCGGTAATAAGCAAGTGTACTTCTGGGATAATGTTAAGAAAGATTGGGAAAACCGAGGTATTTTGAATGCCGAGGAGGGTGTTAAGGGATAACTAGTTTTTTTTGTGGGAAGAGAAATGGGCGAGGTGGTGAAGTAGCCTTAGGGGAGTTTGGGAGTTTGGTTCAGAGATATTGAAGTCCTCAGCTATTTTGCACTCACTTCTTGTATCTTGCTCTTGCCCTTGTAGTCCTGCGCGAAGGCGCTCACTAGGGTAGTGTCTTTTCAGCATTCTCCACTCACTGAGCTTTACTGTAGTTATAGAACTAGAAATAAAGATTACACATCAAAGTACAAGAGGGAGAAAAGCCATTTAATTCGATGCCGCTTTTAGTGCTTCGTCTCGAGCTCAAAAGAAGCTTGTGACCCGTCGAACAAAAGTGTTTTTTGCAATATTTCTTAATCGTCCACAGTAGGCCTGCTTGCCAATCGTGTTTCCAAATCCCGGCCGCGTATTCCTTTTTCACAGATGTCTGGCTCAACAGTTATGCGATGCCTGCAATAGCAATAAGTCTGTCCCCGGCAAATTTCAATTGGCGGTTGGCATACTCATTGACGACGTCCGTGTACCAGTCAAGTCCGAAGGATGAAACAAACTTCCTGTCCGTATCATCCATTTTGGTCTTACTTCTCGGAAACAAACATGGAGGGAAGAGGTTGTGTCTTCCGTACAATTCGATGTCCGATGTGAATGGCGATATATCCGGGTACATTTCGCTTGCCCTACCTTCCACACACCGCCAAAATACACGAGCGTTTGAGCAGTGAATAATCCTTGGAGACAAGATTTCTTCTTGCAATATCCAACCACGAAGGCCCAGCGGCCCGCGCTTATAATCATCGATGTTCCCGAGGCCCAAGGAGATCGAGCCTATGAGCTTTAGCTGGTTACTGGAACATGTTGTTTGCCGATAACTAGCAACTCTTCTCTCTCTGTTGGCATGTAAACTGCCCACAATCCCAGCTGTGAAATCTTGAGCGTTTTCAGCGGCTATAATAACCATGCTATTTCGATATATAGTGCCCATTCGGGGTGATTCTGCAAGCCAATCGTCTTTGAAGTCCTGCAAGATACAGAGAGAGTCAATCTAGAGAGATTGCAGTGCCAAACTCCTAGCAATGAGGACAGCGTCCTTAAATGTGGCTGTCAATACGCTTAGTGGCATTGATTGGTAGTGTTCCGTAAGTGTAGCAGTTGTTTTTAGTGGGAGGGAAGAACCCCAACAATGACTTAAAGCAGCCCACTTTNCTAAGCGGCCTTGAGACAAGACCAGACGAGGTTCAATTTGCTCCGAGCCGACGTCAATAACACGGGTCGGCAGAATGCTGTCTTCCTGGGGCGGACACAAGTTGTGTGTTTCGTCGCATGTATACAGCCACCATCGAGCCAATCGGTAAAACTCGTCTGACAGTCATGTCTCCTAAATCATTCGCTTAGGAAAGATAGTATTGAAAGGATCATCTGTCTAGTCAGCCCTGAAATGGAAGCAAGGAATAACTTACTAGGTCTAGTGTAAACTTGGAGTCTAGCGGTGAAGCAACTGGGAATTTCCCAAACAAGGCTTTGGGAATATAAAACGCCACTGCTGTAATAGAAAACCCGAATCTGGCCGTCCTGCGGTGCACACTAGTACATAGGTGGATCCAGTTTAATCCTCACCCGAGAGTGCACCATCTGACATATTCCGCAACCCGCGTCAGCTTAATCCTTCAGATCGGAAGGACTTGGGTGATGGGGGTAGCCTTGGTCATGATCAACGAGTAGATCGTAATCGAGATTTTCGCAGTATCTGCAGAGCATTGTCAAAAGATGATGTGTTGAAAAGAAACCCGGTATAAAGAGTTAAGTGGATGTGGATGAAGTTTTGAGGATGACTGGTGTTTGGGAAGGAGGTGGAGGTGCGGGCGGTAGGAACAAGGGCTACCGCAGCCTCGTCTGATTAGCCGTGAAAGAAGTAGCCTTGAGGCCGTTAGTAATCTAGATACACCCTAAGAACTTTCATCACTTGCACTTTCCCTCTCCAGCACTACAATAGAAATGGAAGAAATTCGAGGAGGAAAGTGCGTTTCATCATAAAATATTCAGAAGTTTTGTCTCGTGGTTCTAACATTCTTGTACTCTCTAGAGGTGTGCAGAGCGAATGACAAGAAAGTATTACAGTGTTCATTCTCTTTCTCATATCTTTGATGCCCGCTTCTTGGATTTAGCTACGCAGTTGTCAGCAAACTATTCCAGAAAACATTAAGGACAACCTGCCTTCAAGCAGTGCTTTCTTTTCTACAAATCGTTGCAGAGGGGCTCCGTCGACAAACTACTTATGTCAGCACAGAAACCAACAAAAGCCAACAGGAAACAACGCAGCACGTACCCTTTCGGCCAAAGCGCTGACACTGTTAACAACAGCGAGCATTCTCCCTGCCCTCAACGATTCATTTTGCAGCCTCTTCGTCTCCATCATGCTCTTCCCATCATTGACACTTAACTGCTCCTCAAGATACTCCCTCACACTCTCATGGAAACTCTCAACCGGAAACACCTGATTAACCATTCCCCACCGTTGGAGTTCTTCAACACTCAACTTCCTTCCGAACATCAGGAATTCATTGGCGCGATGCACACCCATACTTTGAGAGAAGTTGATCGCAGAGCCATTTTCCGGAACCAGACCCAGCGCTGAGAACGGGACTTGAAGATACACGGATGAAGAAGCAAGAACAATGTCGGCAACACCGGTGAACCAGGCGGCTCCTCCTCCAACACCAGGACCGTTGAGGGCGAGAACAAAGACTTTCTTGTGGTCGATTATGCTGCGGAGCAATTCCATGGCTATGCACACGTTAGAATTCTCTAGTAGAGGAGATTTAAATATGTTCTCACCAGGCGTGAATCTCTCGAGGTAAGCAAGTTTCTTCTCGGCATCATTGGCATATTCGACCGTAGAATCGGGCCCGGAACCTACGATATGACTTTATCAGCACTGCTTCCCTAATCTCCATTCAAGAATAACTCACCTCTAACATCAGCACCAGCAGAGAAGAAACGACCTTCACCAGTAAGGACTGTAAAGACAGTATCGGGATGCTCGTTCAACTCTCGGATAGCGGCAATCGTCTCTACCATGAGCTTTCCATTAAAAGAGTTGAGGCTTTTTGGGCGATTAAACTGTTCTTCGCGTTAGTTTCTCAAGCACAAGTGTACGGATCCCGATGCTAACCTTAATAGTTCCAATCTGGCCATTTATAGTGACGATAATATCATTGTACTGCACCATGATTTTCTTTCGGCAAGCAATATGAATGCGTATCTGTCTTGAGTGCCCGGCTCCGAGTCTTGCAATGGATGGGAAAAGAATTGAAAATAAGGAGAT
This sequence comes from Cudoniella acicularis, assembly GCA_013054445.1. Taxonomy (NCBI): domain Eukaryota; kingdom Fungi; phylum Ascomycota; class Leotiomycetes; order Helotiales; family Helotiaceae; genus Cudoniella; species Cudoniella acicularis. Next base: position 27,418 of record JAAMPI010000299.1, read on the forward strand.
GGTTGTACGGTCTACGATCTCATTTTGAAGTCATAATCCCCATCAGTCAGCCTGGTGGTTGTCAAGCTGGTTCTTTTGATGGATTGACCTCAAACTCAACGCGGGGCTGTGAGAGCCGGGAGCCGAGGAAGTCAAGATTACTATGCTTTCTCGAGCCCGAAAACGCCAAGCAACCTACTGCGCCCATCAACGACGCCATGCATCCTATAGGCTCTTTATTGAGCCCTCGCAGATGTGGGTTTCATATGATCGATTCGATTTAATTTAGAATGGGTTTCCCAGGCAAGAATATCGCAATGCCATCAACACCGACGCGTCTCCGTCAAATCGCACTCGTCGCAACAGACTTAGAAAAGGCCACTAAGCTCTTAGTATGCCAACCGCATTTTCTTCGGAATCTCGCAAAGAGGACAAAAGGCTAAAGAAAGAGGGCAGACAACGATCATTGGAACAGAGGTCATATATCGCGATCCAGCGGTTGAGCATTGGGGGTTGAAGAACGCCCTGCGTAAGGTTTCCCAAGAAACAATTATGGATCATCCGCTCACATATTTGTACAGTGCCAATTGGCGGCGATTTTATTGAAGTATGCGGTCCAATCTCATCTGCGAAGCTCCAGGAAGGGCTGATGAGTTGTTGGGATAGGTCGTCTCTCCGTTCAAGCCGAACACGACTGGTTCGCGACTACTTGCAAAACGAGGGGATGGAGGCTATATGGTTATAATGCAGACCGTGAATGCGAATGCTCAGCGGAAATATCTCGAGGGCAATGGGCTGGCCAAAGTTATCTTTATGCATGAGACAGAGGGCTCAGTATGCGTGCAATACCATCCCAAGGGCATCAAAGGTAGTTGCTACTCTCCGCGATTCTATTTCCCGTCCTTCCGCCAGTCTAATGGCCATATCTGTTCTAGACAGTTTAGATCCTTTGCTAATTCGATATTACAAACAGGAGGCATGATCCCCGAACTCGACTCCCACCACCCCTATCCCTCCAATCCCACACCCCTCGAATCTCCCTTCTCACCCTGGCATGCCCTCGGGCCGTCCTCAAACCACTCCATCCACGGAAAAGCCATGATGAAATACTCGCACCTACATCTCTTGTCCATAACTTGCAGACTAGCACCTGGGGTCGCTGATATAGCGGGTGCTGCCCGGCAATGGGAAGAGCTATTTGACGTTCGGAGCGCAGCACACGAAGGACAGTTGCAGTTCACAAATGCAAGGTTGAGGTTTTTACCTGGAAAAGAGAATGAGAAGGAGGGTTTGTTGGAAGTGTGTGTTGGTGTTGAGGGGACCGATCAGCTAAATGACATTCTTGACCGAGCTGAGAAGGAGGGTCTGGTCAAAAAAGATGGGTTGGTTGACATGGTTGGTGTGCTGTGGAAATTCGTCCCATTTGTTCCTCTTGATGGCGAAGTGATGAGGCATCAAGCTAGACTGTAAGTACAGCTTACTTGATCCTTTGCATTCGCAATTCCGACTTCCAAATCCGTCACATTGCAACTCCTCTCTTGCTTGCCAACTGTATATTCTGAAAATGGATGGAATGTTGTTCTTAGGCCTGAGACAAATTTCAAGAACCCACCCAATAAACCTGGCTAGTGCCAAGTACTCACTAGCGCAAACAATCACGTACCGTATGTATTCCTTCGGGCCTATATATATCAGCCAGCATAGCATGCTACATGAGACTTGTCAAGTAATAGCTACAGGACCAATTCTAACAACATTGTGGTGCAATTGGGTTCCCAGGTACGCCTACTTTCCCAGTGCGGTGCTTAATGTAGACTTTTAATATATTTTCTGAATTTACTCGTCTTTGTCAAGACTTCAGGTGCTGGTTTTCTTTTCACACAGTAAAGATGAGTGAGCGGGAGAGATGACAGTAAAGTTTGGCATGACAGCGAATTTCGGGAATGACAGCAAGTTCGATGTCAAATTCCTTGGCAGGGTTCGACTTTGTAAATCTGGAAGATTTTACTATTTGTGTGTTAGATACTTCCAAGTTGAACCACGGCTTCGTGGCTTGGGTCAATCTTTCTAGATTTTAAATTCTCCAAAGATGGGTAGGAACTGTCGCAAGACAATGTTCAATGTTGTTCAATATTGATTAGTAGCTGCGTTGACTGACTTTTCGAATGATTTAAAAACCTACAATAACCTTTTTCAGCAACAGATTCTCCCTAGCACGCTTGTTTTTGGGACAATTTCTCTTTATTGCCTACAACTTCCCTACCCCTCTCCTCACTCAGCAACAGCCAAAACCGCCTTCCCAAAATTCGAACCCCTCAACATCCTCACGAACCCCTCAGCCGCATTCTCCATCCCATGCGTCACATCCATCTTCACCTTTATCTCACCCTCCTTAATCCATTTCTGCATATTAGTTTGCTGTTCCTCAATGTATTTCGGTCCCATATCTGGATCTGAAACGATGAAGCCGCGGAGTGTAAGACGTTTCCTTACTACGAGGGGGATGTTTTTCAGTCCGTATTTTTGCGAGGGTGAGAGTGAGGTTTGTGAGATACTCCCACATAGCACTATTTCCCCGTTAGTTAAAGGGGGGTGATTAACGTTCCTCGTCCTATTTCTACTGCCGTATACAATATCCAAAAGGGGAAAAGGAGAAACATACCAACACGCCCAAAATCATTCATAACCTCTAAACAAGCATCTAGCATCTCACCTCCCACATTATCATAATAAACATCCACTCCTTCCTCCCCATCACTTAGCAATTTCCTCAAACCCGCCCTATTCCCACCTTCTTTCTTATAATTAAACCCTCCATCAAACCCCAACTCCTCTACTATAAACTTCAATTTCTCCTCGCTCCCCACACACCCCAACACCCTCATCCCCTCCCTCTTCGCCAACTGTCCAACTATACTCCCTACTGCCCCCGATGCAGCTGAAATCAAGATCGTTTCCCCTTTCTGTTTCGGCTTACATAAAGAGTAGAAGGAGGAATAAGCAGTAAGGCCACTCATTCCTAAAGCGCCGAGGAAGAGATGGGGGTTTAAATTGAGGGGGTTGGAGAGGAGGGTGAATCCGCCGTGGAGGACGGGGAGGGATGCGATGTGGGAGGGGATCACTTGGTACGTGCTGAAGGTGCCGGGGCCGAGAATGGTGGAGCCCCGGGTATAAAGGGGGTTATCGGAGAGGAGGACGAGGAATATGCCGTGATTCTGTACTGTGAAATGGGGTTAGGGTTAGTGGTGTGGTGTAGGGTGTGGGTGAAGGGGCAAGTTTGAGGGGGAAAGAGGCTCACGGGGGTGAATTGAGGGGGTAGGGACTCCCGTAGGTTTTTGACGCTGAGGGGGGAGGGAGACATTTTAACTCTTTGATCTACGAGAGAAGTGGTAAGTGAGGGTAATCATCAATAACCTTTTTGTTTGAAATTCAGGGAGTAAGAATATTGTGGATTGTAAGGTGAGATATGTGTAGATTGGGGAGGATGAAAGGCAACCAGATAGACATACAGGGATCAAGGGAAAGAGCGAGTGTCTTGAGGAGGAGACCACCGGGTGGGGGAGGCTCGGTGAGATTAATGGGCGTGCTTTGCAGGATGAGGTCTTCACCTGGGATCGGGTAGCCTGTTGGGTGGCGGGCGAGGATGAGGGATATGTTTTGGGTTGTCATTTTGACTTTTTGCGTTAGGTTTTCAGATGGGAATGAAGTTTCAGAGGGGCCTTGTGGTTTGTGGTTTGGGAGATTTGAATTATGGACGGTTGAGCTGTGATACCTGCCCCAAGGAGTAGATGATCCAGAGGGATGAAGATAAGTCGTAAAAAAATAGATGAGAGAACCGTTTTGCGAGCGATGTTTCGACTAGAGGGTTTCTTGTTTATATCGTTCGCTGATTACTTATTCTCATTACTTAGTATTTTCTATATCACCTGATGAGGGGCTTTGCGGAACACGGCACAACACATATGCAGGACGGATTTTTAATCATCCGCTTCAATTAAACCAAATCTACACCTGACTTCTTTTGTCGGCGATGACAAAACTAAAAAGGCAAGGTGCTAGGAATTCAGTACTCGGATGAGATGAAATTTATTAAAATAGAAAAAACACTTCGCGTTTGTGTAACTCTGATTCTTTCTGATTGTTTTAATTTTTTCTAGTTTATTTTTGGTGTTCGTATTAGTATTCTTGAGAAGAGTTCTACGAGTCTAAATTACTTAATGAGAAGTAAATAGAACACGGAACAACAGAGATTTGAAGTTGCGCGAATTCTCAGTTTTTTTCTTAAAGAAATAAATACCTATAATTATGTGTGAAAGAGGTAGATCTCAATTATCAGAGTCTAAAGCGGGCCCCTGTTCGTTCGGATTTGTATTACCCCTTCCTCCGCTCCGTACGCACTTAACTATTACTTAGTCACGTGAACGGGGAGCAAACACCCGCGGAAGGAACGTTGGTTGTCGAGCTACGAGTAAGTTGTTGATGAGGTGTTGAGAATGAGACGCAAGTAGAGGAATAATTAGTTCTTTTGGAAACGCCCTGCCACCCAGTGAGACGGAAGGTATAGATGTGAGAAGCTCACTAATCAAGGAAATCGTTTCCCAGTCAGATTTCCCAATTCCCCCAAGGGTGGTACCCCGCCCCTTCCATAAATAAGGGCGTGGGTAAACCTCAAATAATAAGTGATCAAGTAAGCCTCCCTATTCCCGCCAACTATTATCTACCTCCCCCTTCTCAGACCCTCTAATATCAACTCGCTCCCCCTTTCCGCAGCAACCATAATCCCAAATTGCGGATTAACCGTCAACGGCGCCACGATACTTGCGTCCACCACATGCAAGTTCTTCATACCCTTCACAGCCAAATTCGTCTCCACACACTTCCCAATCTCACAACTGCTGCTCCAATGGTTCACACTCCCAACTGCATACTGCGAGTACGTCGTAATATACTTTTCAATCTCCGGCAAGGTTGAATTACCTGGAAGGTTGAGTGCTGTCAAGGATTCCGGCAGCTTTTGGAAAATCTTGAAGATGAAAGCGGAGATGTCTTGTGCGTCTTGAGGGTCGGAATAATACACGTTTCCATCTGGAGCGGGTTGTAAGTCAGAGTTTAGGACCACGTTTCCGCGAGATTTCATCCCGGATGTTCCGTAGACGTTTAGTGTGATGGTGGTGTTTGAGAGGAATTCTCCGTATCCTGAGGAGTCGACCGTGCCTTGGAAACCAGCAATGGAGCCGTCGGGACGGGTGAGTGTGTCCCAGAATACGGCTGTTTCTGAAGCGAAGGTGTAGGGGCCACTACGGTTGTTGAGGTATAGAGCTTCGTCGGTTGGAGGGGGAGAATCGTAGGAGTAGACGTAAGAGGTGACAGATGGGGAGGAAAGCTCGATGAAAGTGTTGGCGTTGTCGAAGAGTTTGGCTCCGACGAATGTATTGTTTATCCAATTGCTGGGGGATATGCCAGGAGATAGTTTTCCTCCTACTTGGAGAGCTGAGAGCGATGAGGAAGGACCAATTCCAGAATTCATGAGGAGGCCGGGACTTTGGATCGCTCCAGCGCTGAGAATTACGGTTCCGTTGCATGAGATGGGGATAAATGTCGTATTTGATGAAGATTGTATCTGTGCAAATACGCCAGTTGCATGACTTCCATTCCGTTCCACGCGTAGGACTTGAACCCCAGTTTCCAGCTGGAAATTAGGGAGTTTGAGTGCCGTTTGCAGATAGCTTACCACGGGACCCCCTCGCTGTCCATTCTCGTAGTCGAAGATAGGGTGACCGAAAACTTCTGTCTTGTCGTCCGCTTCAGCGTTGATATCGACGTCTTTGAAGCCGAGACCGTCCATAATCCATTCTTTTGTTGCTTCATAACCAGATTGGAGATATCGCTTGCCATCTTGTGATGTTAAATCCGTCGAAGGTTGCATGTTGTACAAACGCCGCGTCGCGCATTTCATATCTGCGGATTTCCACCCTTCCGGAAAGTAAAGATCGTAATCGGAAGCTGGAGGCTCGAAAAAGAGCCCAGCATTTATGGCAGAGCTGCCGCCGATAGTGCATCCTCCGTAACTGTTCAGAGAACATGTGAGATTATCGCTGGAAGCGAAGATAGATTTGTAGAGACCGGGCACATCGACACGGGTAAGATTTGTTCCATCAAGCCAAGCCTGATATTTAGTGAGCTTCGAAAGGTTGGATATGTTACAAAGTACTCACAGGTCTACGACTGTCCAAATCACCACCTGTGATGCCGTAAGAAGGTCCGCCAGCTTCCAGAAGTAATGTCTGCAGACCGGCCTCTGCCATTCGCGTCGCAACTTGCTGGCATTAGAATTGGGATATAGAATATGATAGAAAGCTAACCTATGACTCCCGCCGGCCCAGCTCCAACAATGATCGCATCCCATTGTTTTGTTGTCCAGTCGGCGGTTACACCGTGAACAGCCAGCAGAACCAAATTTATTATGAAAAGATACATCATGGGTGGGCGAAACATTTACCGCAGAAGGAAAATATTCTCGTTAAATAAGGAACTAAGAGCAAAGAAAAGAAATGTGCAACTGTGTGCTGGCATAGGTGTTGTGGAACAATAAACGAACAAGTGGCTTAGAAGTCCCACATTCGGTGTATTTTGTACAGTACGAATACGCTGGCCTTGAATACGAGGGTGACCCATGATGACGATGGAATAACGTTGTACAAAATGAGACGGACTGGAATGTGGACCGGTGATCAATGCCGAAAAGGGGTACAAGATATTTTTGGATTTCAGGAAACTTTATTTTTCTCCGGATTTGAACCTCATGCCGCTTGCAGAAAACAAAAAAATCGGTGATCAGATAATTCGGATTTCTTTCAGCTATGATGTCACTTGACATCCAGTTGAATTGTAGTTGACGAATGAGTTTAAACTTATGAGACGGAGAAACCCGTTTGTTCCACAAAAAATGTCTTGGAGTAGCTCCTGCTCGGCATCCGCATGAAATAATCTCAACAGGTTCAAATTTGAGGAAATTGAACAAAATGTTGCAGTCAGGGTAACTTACTTACCTTTTGTCTCTATTGTTTGGGTCTATACTGGAGGATAACGATTGAGGACATTGGAATTGACGTTTGCCACGGTGGCACGGTGCGGGGTAGACCAAACGTTACTTTGCGGGAGAGAAAGGGAAACAGCTTTTCTATCAACAAGTAGATATAATTCTCGTGAGGTTCATTATCCAAAACTGGTTTTGCCAGGAAGTTGGGTGTGTAGTGAAATTGAAATGCTGTGTAAGTAGGGCTGAGCACCGGAGGTCGGGAGAAGAAATCTGTTGAAGTGTGTGCCTGGCAGCCTGAGGCTCCTATGGCACCCAGCACGTGTTTCATGCACGTCTCACTAGTTGTTGCAATATATGGTTGGAGTTGACGACTTGATTGATTCTAACTGTAGGGAGCAAGCTATTTATGCCTGAATCGCTAATGCTAGCGCGGCATCACGTGAGTCCCAAGGGCTCTGAAGCGCTATTTCCAACAAAATCTAGAACATCATGATGGCACGTGACACGTCCCAATTCTCGCTTGAGTTTACAGTATCGGATTTAGGTGTTTAGAAAAAGGCAAATACCGGTAGGTGCGGTCATGTAAATAAAATGCCCAGAAAATTTTATGAAGCAATTTACTTGAGCACCGAAACTCTATAAGACGAATTTTGAGCCGTTTGCAACTTCTTAGGTTTATAGTATAAAAACAGACCAGCCTGTCTACATATATAAGATTATAACCACCTGGGTATCCGGACTCGGGAAGTGCTCAGCCGGATATAATCAAGCGATCAGCTCCCGATTCCACTGCTAATCCAAGTCGTACCCAAATATTTAACAAAAACATTGAAAAGACGTCTTCACTCTCGCTCACCCCCTTTCTTAACCGTGCCTGTTCCATCATTATAGATGTGACATGTCTTCGTGTCCCTTGAACCAACAATCCTAGCACTAATGATGAATTCTTTATCGTCTCGGTTGAAGTGAGACTGGTGAACAGGATTGCCGTTCCTTGACCTATTTCACGTTAGCCCCCACAACTTTACATCAACCTTTGAGATTTCAACGTACTTGATATAAACCTCCTTCAACGTGCCGAGTTTCTGCCCAGAAGAACTTAGTAAAAAGCAATAAACAAATGCATTGAAATCTGCACTAGCTGGAGGCGGAGTCTTACCCGCTCAGCAACCCCGCCGGGTTCGGTAAAGGTCTCCAAAGACTTCTTATAGACTGCAGGCAGTTTGTCGACCTTGAAGCCAAGGAAGCGAATAAAAGAGCGGGCGGAGGTACCGAAGAATCTGGACATTGTTGAAGAAGGGATCCGTTGATTGAAGAACTGATTGAAGAACTGATTGAAGAGCCGATTGGAGAGCTGATTGAAGAGCTTATTGAAGAGCTGGTTGAAGAACTGATTGAAGAACTGATTGAAGAACCGATTCAAGAACTGATTCAAGAACTGGTTGAAGAATTGGTAGAGGGATTGGTTCAGCGTAATGGAGAGTGGTGAGCGAATAAAAAGTAGTAGATGAGGCTGGAAAATCGGATGATTTAGATCAATGGCAAGGATTTGAGAACGTCAAATTTGAGCAGGACATGTGGTCTCTTTGTACTTGTGAGGTCTTTGAACTTGTGGGTACTTGTAACAAGTTCTGCTTTGCCAACATCGCGATATCATGAAAATAACTAAGAATTTCTTGAATGTTCCATGTTGGCGCTGGGGCCCGAGGGGACAAAGGCCACGCCATTAACGCTGTGCAAGAACATCTCAAATCATTTGTCCAACAACTTGTTTTGGAAAGGGTCCGTAAATACCTGGCCCAAGAGCGTTAACTCAACCACTAGGACTGTTTCCAAAACAATTGATAAGGCGTATACCGCCGCCGCAGCCGCAGCCGCAGCCGCGCAATTCTAGCCCAGAACTAATATAATCACCTGCTAGTTATTCTACGGGTATGGTCCACGGAGAAAGAGAGCATCCAATACATTGCGAGTCTCTCGCGCCGAGCGTGGTCTTAGCACCTACCTAGGTATTTTGCGAACGATACGCACTGGGCCATTGGCCAGGGCTCAGGAGGGATTGATTTCCCGAAGGTGGTGTTTGTTGGTTGGTTTCAATATCCACGCTAGTGAAGGCACATTGGTCGGATATTAGTTTTGCCGAGCCGCCCTCGCCCTTTGGGCTTACATGTCTAAAATTGCGGTTTCCCATTCACCATTTTCTTTCAAAACAATGAAATCGACGTCCCAACCACCCGAATACTCATCTATTGAGTAACATACTGGACATGTCATATCTACTTAAATGGGCGAAAAATTTGAGTCGCAAGACCCCACTTTCCCCTCTGCGATTTCCGACAACCGGGTTTGAGATCGTCAGCGACTCTCAGGTGCTTGAGGAGGAGCAACTTGATGAGTTTAAATCAGGCCAGTACTACCCAGTAAATATTGGAGATGTATACGCTTCCAAGTATCAGGTTTTGGGCAAATTGGGATTTGGAACAACCTCAACAGTGTGGTTGGCTCGCAATCTTCAGTGAGTTTGAAATCTCCGTCTCACGGCTTGTAACTAAATAATCTAGTGACCACAACCATGTGGCCTTGAAAGTTTTTGTCCAAGATGGAGGAGACCCAGAGGAATTTCGAATATATGGGATTATCAGTAGGGCAAGCACCTCGCATCCGGGATACCGTCACGTGCGAACAGCCCTAGATACATTCTCGCTCCAAAGCCCTGGAGGCGGAGAACACCACTGTCTTGTTCAAAAACCTATGTGGGACAGCTGGAAAGACGTCCTACGTCGAAACCCGACTCATCGCTTCACAGAACCTCTACTGAAAGCGGGTATCACGCAGCTTCTACTGGGACTGGACTATTTGCATACAGAGTGTGAGCTCGTCCACACAGGTAAGTAACCCTTTGAACTTTTTGCTTCTAAGTTCGTAAAATCAAGCACTGACACCTGAATTATAGATGTTAAGGCTGATAATATTCTTCACGAGCTAGTGGATAACCAGCTCCTCGAAGAATTTACAATGGCGGAAATAGAAACACCTTCCCCGCGGAAATTCATCAAAGGCGCGCCGGTCTACATGTCACGTAAATTCGGCTTGCCAAGAGAGTTTGGCGACATCGTACTCAGCGATTTTGGCTCCGCGGTCCGGGGAAACCAGAAAAGGAATCACGACGCACAACCAAATGTATACCGATCTCCAGAAGTTATGCTCAAGGTGGCGTGGAGCTATCCTGTAGATATTTGGAACGTTGGCGCGATGGTCGGTCCCTCTATCATTTTTCTGCGCGTTTTAACTCCTTTAACCATATCATCTAGATCTGGGATATATTTGAGGACAAGCATCTCTTCTACGGCAATGACCCAAGCGGAAAGTATCTGACCCGCTTTCACCTCGCCGAAGTAATCGGTCTTCTCGGCCCACCGCCATTAGACTTGATCCAGCGGGGAGTTCGGAGCTCGGAATTCTTTACAGAAGAAGGTATGTTTTGTCTCCTTTAATATAGCGTTTCTTCCTTAATAAAAATTTGCCATCAGGAAAATGGAAAGCCGACGTCCCAATTCCACAAGGGACGAGTTTGGAGGGATCCGAAGAGTGCCTTGAGGGAAGCAACAAGGAAGAGTTCTTGGCTTTTGTGAGAGGGATGCTGCAGTGGCGTCCAGAGGATAGGAAGACTGCCAAACAACTTCTCGAGGATCCGTGGCTTAAAAGCTAGATGGGATGTTATTGAAGTACATGTTGCCTACCGACCTTTCTTCTTGGAATGGTAGATATAGGTAAGTATTGGAGTATCTCAAATTGGGTGCGCGATTCCATGACACTATAGAAATACCGGAATTTTGGGATATGACCCATAGATCATGGAGAAATTGTTTGGATCTCCTACCTGAATCCACGTGACTATACACTCCTTTAGCTAATTTGCACCCGGCTCAACTTCCCAGCTCGGCTTAGGTTTGCCCAGGTGCACACTCTTACCTAGGCAGGTGCTTACACAGCCTTTAAATCTGGTCCGCAAAACAATGAACCTTTCTCATTGTTGCATTATTAGGTAATAAGCACTATTCTAAGCTTAAGGTTTAGACCTTACTAGAATCTTCTAGGTTGTTCTTTGATTTATAAGCTTTGATTTATAAGCGTTGATTTATAAGCGTTGATTTCTAAGTTATAGAAGCTTCTAGTAACTACACTTGTAGTATATATAGTCCGCTCACCCCTTTGTAGATAGATAAGTCTTTAAGTCAAATTCATATTATTATTCTATATACTTGAATCACTCTCGACCTAACAGTCGACTCTTCTTCCGCTATCCACACCTTAGCCGCTTACCGACGACTATATAGATATATCTTCTATATACTATATACCGCGTACTACGGTTATACCCTTACCTCTAACAGTATTGTATTTGTGTTCGGGCCGAGTCTGGATCTAAATGTTAGCATAAATCAATAGCTCTTATTCTTTCAAGCAGTAGAATGTACTCGCGCAACTACCTTTTGTGTTTCAGAGTTTACCACGCTTGCACGGCTTGCATTGGTACCTGATGAACCTCCAAAGACTCCCCTCTGGTGAATGTTTTGAAGCCATTGACTAGTAGGGCTCTGCTCGATGTCGACTTCATTCTGTTCGGTGTGATCCATGGCTAATTGCGCTTGCTATGGCTTGTAGCTTCTCTAAATGCAGTCGTAGAATGATCCCCAAGAACCTTTATTATTTCTCAGAGCGCGAGGCTCCGCCAGAACTACCACCCCCGCGTCCATATTTCCTCCCTGTCGCAGTAGTTGTGCGGTGGGGTGTTGCGTCTCTCCAACATAATTTCGATCTCGGCCACTTGCTGTCGTCCTCGAGGACGTCAATTTTTCCAGTTTTGCCAACCATTGAGAGCTTGAGCCACAGACAGTGGTGGAAAATGCATACGACATGGTATGTTTTCTGCTCTTTTCTCCAAGCCTTGGCCTCCAGCTAATCTATTAGAGTCTGGAATTCGATGTTTTGAGGGGGTGAGCGCGAACTTATAAGTTCGCCTTGTTCGCCTTGTACTGATTCGGATGCGCTCGGGCCCTTCGTATGAAGCAGGTGAGGAAGACATTGAAGTGAACCTGCCATCACAGACCATTCGGAAGAGAATGCCGAGTTGTGACGTGGTGGAACCTGCCTGCACATAATTTAACTGCTCATGCCAACACTACGTCCTCATCTCTTGCTCTAGGAAGGTAATGTCGAGGAGATAGAGAAGCAGGGGGGGGGCGGGAGAAGGCGGTCAGAAAGGCCCGACCTGACAACCAGCCTTCGTTCGAGCATCTTGAAGTTGGTGCGTTTCTTTAGTAGAAGATATATAGTGTCAGGAAAAAGAGTTGTTGGGCCATTCCAAAGCAAACTTTTAAAATCAGACAGGAGCAGGAGGAAGAAAGATAAATGCAACACTTAAGTAGATCAGATTTTGGGGGCAGGATTTATATGGCCCCTAATTGGGGGCCGTAATCCCAATTGCTATGGGGGCCAGAGTGGTCGTTCGAAACATGACCATCTAGAGAAATGGGCCCCTCTTGGGGGTCAAAAGTGCCCTTCTAAAAAAGGATGTTGTGGTGCGAGTCGCGAAGCGGGCAGCAGCAGGAAGACTCGTGTGTCGACAGCGCGTCACCCACCATCCTCAGATGCTTGTCGAGTGTTACCCAAAGGTCAATTAGAATGGCTGGATCCTCCTCCCACCTGCAGCCTGATGCCAATTAAAGTTTGTTCCGATATGAATTAGGAAGGTTGTAGAAGCTGCCTAGAAGTTCTGCGGCTACAACGAATAGACAGCATGAGCGTGACGATACTGCAGGAAACTCGCCCGAGATTCATGTAACCACCACGCACAATGATTCTTCCAAAAATCTCTCCTCCATCGAGGTTCTTCAAATTAGAGTTGGGTCGAATCTTATCGTGACAACGGAACACACTTGGTGTTTGATATTCGATTCGTAATATTGGTGAGTATGTACTAAAACATATTTAAGTTAATTTAGGATTCATTAAACAAACCCCCAAAGTAAATTAACCTTCACTAATTTTCTGCAATTTGTCACGTGTTCTTCATCCAATCGTAGGGCCTGTGGGTAGATCGATTGGACCATAGATGCTTGTGTTCGGTGTTCCAAAATACATATACCGAATAGCTCTTGATAAGGACCGGTCAGGTAGATCAGGTCTAATAACTAAATATTGTACCCCTTTGCAAGGTTGTACAACTCAATTATCAAATCAAGTATTTTATACATCTTCGAAACAAAATCTAGGTGATTCTCCCTGTCGGTGTGATGCTTACCATTTCCGTATATTTCCCCAGATATTTGAAGTTACCCTGTGTGCTAGAAAGATTTACCGAAATATAAAGGTCTTTGAGACTGTGAATAATGCAGCAGCCTGTTTGTGGCCATTGTCTGACAGACTTTTTGCACTCTTGCGCTCTCCGGAGTCATCGTCCGTTGTGAAAGGGCTTCTTTCGGGACGTTCTTGATAGTATTCAGGAATCAGGACGTCAGACTTCCTTAAAATTAAAAATAGAAAACACCGATTATTGAAGAATTTTAGGTACCTAAAGTAACCGGAAATCCTTCCTTGTGCGTTCATAGCCTTCCTGCTTTGTCAATATATATATATAGAAGAAAACGCTTTATTAGTTGGAAGCCATCTGTTCATTACCTTGCTACCTAATAAATTTCAAGTCATCTCATTCAGATAACAGATATCCTTATTTGAAATTCCACACTCTCCAAAAAGATCAGTGCAGATAAAGGCTACCACAAGCCTCAAACCTGAAGCTACTGTATATGAAGTTTTAATTTCTCACTGAATATTATCTCGTTCAATTCTTACTGCAACCAACCACTCCCTCCAGAATGCCTGGTTCGACAAGTCAGCAGTGAGTTTTCTCCAAACATTTACATTCTATCTTTCACTTCAAAGCATTTCTAACCAGGTTAAACAACATAGTACAGGAACAAAATTCCACGAGTTGCACGGTGAAGTCCAGGTCAAGAGCATCACGAAAGAGAATGTCAAGAAGGTAGCAGGGGACTCCTCGAACCTGCAAAATTATCTCGATCGTGATCAGAGAGAGGAGCGATTGGCACTTGGCCTGCCGATGAACAAGAGCAACCGGAAATGAACGATATTGAAGTCGTGGATACCATCAAGGAGGATATATTATTGTTCAGGGGAAGGGAATATTTTGCCAATTTTGCGGTCTCTGGAATAATGTTACTGCGTTGGAACCTAGGAGTGAGGTGTTAGGTCATTATGGAGCAATTATTTGCTGTTTTGTTTTGTTATTCAATCTTAGTATACAAATAGAGTTTGATGCCTCACGTCTCTCTCTATCGCAAGCTGCAATCTTCACTTATAGGTATTGCGTGAGATATTTTCTGATACTACGGGGAAAAGTCCTGAGGTAGTCAAGTTCTCTTTATCTGAAATCTATATTTGAATGTGCCTAACCTTCTTCGATGATAGAAAAATTGAAACCTTTCATCTCTCAGTAACCCTCGAATCACCCAAAACAACGACTCTCATCCTCTCCGGTCGAAGAAACACTCCTCATCCGCTTGAATCTTCTCCGCCACATCCTTCTCACTCACCCTCCCAAAAAATCGCTGGAAAATCTCGGCGTCCTCCCATGTGAGTCCGCAATGGAATCATACTCGAAATCTTGCTGCGTTCCAACTAAGACCGTGGCTGCATTGCTTTGGTTTGTTTGTGTCCTGATTTTCTTGACTGTTGGCAGGGACAGAGGAGCGTTGGAGATATTGCGGTTTGTGGGTGAGTGGAAAGAGGGGGCCGGTGAGGGATTTCACGAGTGGGATGTGCGTGTTTTTGTAGTGGGTTTTGGATTGCGATGGGGAAAGACTGGGTTTGCGGTAGGCGAAGGTGAGGATTGTGTATGTCATTTTGGGGGTGTGGAAAGTGGGTGGCCCTTTCTTTGGAAGAATTGGTAGCGTGTCACCGTGAGCGTTGGACGTAGGTTGGTTTTGTTTCTAAGCTTTGACTCCGGATGTGAGTGGAAGGCGTTCAGGGAGAAATGGAGAGGTGAAGGTGTCGTGGTGAGAATTAGCGTTGTTGGTCTGATGCTATACGTAATCTCGGTCGGTTTAAAGTTGGATAGTCCTTATTATTGTCACCATGGCTCTTTTGTTTGTCCTGGATGTTAAGCACTACTCCCTTCTCATTGCAGAGATCATCCGATCTTGTAGAATATTGTTTGCCGACATTCTCGTCGCTGGGTAATGTGCCTTTCCATATCCTCTCCGGAGACTTTGGAGAGATCTTGGGAGGCAGCTTTTCAGTTCGGCGTTGAAGGGCCCCCTTCTCTTATCATTCTGTAACGAATAGCGTACCTATACCACACAGAAGCCTCATTGGCGCGAATTCCGATGAAGAGCGGAGCGGTTATGGAAAGCCTTCGCAGTTTCTGGAAGTCAGCGAGAGATCCGATAATCGATCTATCTCTCATAAAATCTATTCGACTACCCTCTTTCTCTGGCCGATAAAGAATTAATTCCTCGAGACAGTTATTCAGATGTGAGATGGTCGTTTTAAATGGAAAAGGTATGAAGCATGTCTCTCTACGCCTTTGGTCTTCGTCATGCTCGTACTTGAGGAACCGAAGTTTTGGAAAGCAGGGAAGAAAGGGGCGGGCGGAAATCTTTGATATTGCTCCGTTCCAGGCAGAGTGATGTCAGGGTAATCTCGAAATCGAGCTTGTTCATTTTGCGAATCGATGACTTTCAACAGCAAGGTTTCTCGTATGCTGATGCCTTGGAAAGCGGTAATAGAAGTCTTGTCGAGGAAGTTCATGATGTTGAAGAAGTCGTCATCCACGATTCGACGACAGTGCTTGATTGCAAGCGTAATGTCTTGTCCACGAGGCGCGCAAGCCTGGGGAGTTGTCAAAAGAGCACATTTTCCAGAATGATGCCAAAGAATTTGTTGTAGATAGAAAGTTTTATTGCAAAAATCATTTAAACAATTGACTAATCGGAGCTTGTGGAGGTTTGGTGTAATGGAAATGAGTAGCGCTGCCAGTGCGTTCCAACATCCGAGAAATATATCCTGGAGCCAGTCCCTCCAGTCTGGACCACGACAATTTTGGATAGAAACCATATGCTTTAGTTCATTCTCATAGCACAAGGAACCAGGCACGAAATATACACTCGAATCTCTGTGACTCACATCTTGGAACCGGATCGATCTTACATGCTGTAAGAGTTCTAGCCGCCCAAGCACCGTAAGAATGAGTTTCGGAGGGTTTTTAGATGTGGTTTGAACCACTCTGCGGTAAAGAATCGATTCGCCTAATAGATGGAAAAGCTTGCAGCACCTAGTAAGAGAGAGAATGTCTTGTGCTCCCACGCAGCCTAGTAATGGGGGGAGTATTTCTTGTCTGGAAGCGGCGATGAGCTCAAATATCTCGAGGAGAAGGTCGTTTGGGAGTGTGTCTATGGCCGCTTTGTCTTGCATATTGTCAATTTTTGGTTTTGTTCACAGAGATTTAGTCATCTGTGAAGGTTTTGGCGACAATGTACTGAATGCGCTACTGAAGTGTATAAGTAGGGAATGAAGAGTCGAATACCACTACCTCGGTCAAGAAGGATAAAGGGTGCTTTGATAAATTGACAGCTAAACCCAAAATACGATTGAAGAGACTCATGAAGAAGGGCAGCGGTAGGAAACTTAAATACGAACCTGTTGGAATTTGATGTTGCTCCCTGGCTTCAGCTCAATACTTTTAGTGTCTAAGATATTGGGCGGTAAGAGCCGGCAGAAAATAGGACACTAACCTCAATAAGGCTAGCGAAACCCCTTTTCCGACCTCGGGTGGTCTCAGCTTCCCGAGGTCCATTTTCCAACGCGTTTTCCAATGTTCACGATTGATCAACACGCTCTATCTGGTCCTTAATCTTTTTGCCTTTCATATCCGACATCAATCGCATGGCA